>JABUQX010014799.1:0-44654 GCA_015478945.1 Trachelipus rathkii
TATAATTTGATTAACTATTATATTTATATATCTATATAACATTAATATATTATATATATACATATATACTATATATTATTATATTTATATATATATATATTTATTATTTAGTTATATATATATATAATATAATTATATATATATATGATATATATATATATATAGCCTTAGACTACATTCACATCAATAGTTTATCTATATCGAGTCCCTTAAATAATTAATCATCGCACACCTAACACTCCTTACTCTATGAGGACCCTTTTGCACCTATAGGGATATATAATCATTCAAGTCACATCCAGCTCCATAGACTCACGACCTGTGTTAATCACCACATCGTATCGCCCTACATACACATATATACTGCCTATATATATCACCTAATGACCATGATCATGATGGCAGCCACGTGCACACTTCTAGCTAAGGCGTGACTATTATATATATCATATTTATACATACATCTCACACACATATATTAATAATACCTCATATCATTGAGTACTTATTTTTTATATACATACACAAAACATACCTACACCATTAAGGCCCCACTTTATCGATACTTACACTCATATGACTAACTACATAATCAATACTATCACCACTATACCATAGACAAATCACATATACTATACCCACATATTACTCTTGATATTAACAATATACCAGTACTCACGTAAGCTATCACACCTATACTACACTTAACATCAACAACACATAATAATATAATACTATTAATATTTTATACTATATATTTATATATTAATATTAATTATATATTATATATATAATATATTTATATATATATTATTAATATTTTATATATATATATTTTTATTATATTATCTATATATATTATTTCATTTTTATATTATCTCTTTAATCTACTATTTTTACTTGTATAACTAATAGATTGTGGAGGTAGTTATGTCTAGAGTATTACGAGGGAGTCGGGGATGAATAATGACATAATTCAGTCGGATAAGTACTAGTACTTATATCATAGCTACTATTCTGTAATTAATATTAGTATGATAGATACTAGTTACTCATAGATAAGATAAATATTTAGTATAGATATATAGCTATGGGACGGCGAGGTTCAACTTATAGGTATATATATCCTAGTATTATATAAGTAGGGTTATCTTAGGTGATACGGTGAGACATGCTATACATTATATATACTATACTACAATGACATTTATATTATATTATAATTTCACTATATTTTTATATATATCATATCTTTAACTTATTATCATATTTTCTTATTATACTAGACTTAATAATTATCGTTATCTATCCTATTTTAACTGTAAATACGATGAGTCATATCGTAGCATGGGGAGTAATTATGTGTATTTAGCGTCTCGAGGGAGCGCTAGCTGAGTGGGTTCACAGCATCAATCATTCAGACGACTATAATTCATCAATTAGATGAGTGCAGAGTATGCAGTTGCGCATGTAGTTACACCTAAAACCAGGAAAAGCCTCTTAGTACACCGACATAACTTAAAATAACTCTATTTATATACAGTTTAATAATCCTCCTATCACATATTATATATTAAAGATATATGCAATATATTAGAACAGATTATTGAATTTGACGTAGATATAGTCTCACGTATAAATCGCTTTAAACATTTTAATTATATATATTAACTTACATAATTTGATAAACGTAAAATTTTTATAATTAACAAACACATCTCACATACTATTTACTAATGATATATCTTTAAGCTATGTAAATATCAGCATTATAATTTATTAATTTTCATACTATACTGCTCTAGTTGTCTTATATCAATATAAAGTGGATTTTTATACCATATATAAACACCTACGGAGCGAGAGATATCAAGGAGTTGAGTAGTATATTTTAATGTAGTTATATACTGAGGGAGCTTACAGTACTATATTATGTTCTACTATCATATTTTTAACATTAACACAGTGTTACATTCTAACACTCATGTTCTTCTATGTTAAGATTCTATGCGCTCTTAACTCTAGAGATGTTCATCTGTCTTTACGTTATCACTTATTATATCTAGATCTGTATTATATTGCCAAGCGTCTTTTAAACTATCTCGAACACATAATTCATCATTTATATATCTTACTATCATCCTAAAGCAGTTAAAATTACAGTAAAATACAATATAGCTATAGGTTGGTACTTAACACCCATTTGAGGGTGATGAATTAAGTACTCGCCTTTCTTTGTTTTTCTTAAACTGCTATCCTACATGTTTTATAACTCATGTCTTCTTACACATTTTATGAGCACTTTTATCAGATCTCACACTTGTTGTTCTTAATGAATGTCATATCAATGCTTTAAATCTTTAATATGTTTCATTTAAAACTATATGAGAGGACTTTTCATACTACACATATAATTTAATTAACATTTAACATAACTACAATGCTTTTAAATCTATTAAATCAATAGAGTGTTACCTAGCTAACATAATGAGATTAGTATGCTTTTTGTATTACTGAGTTTTATAACTATAGCTTTCAACTCATTTAATTTTATAATAACTGGCTTAACTCAATGCACTTTAATCACTAGCTTTACCTATATAAGCATCATGCTCTTAACTGGCTTTAAACTACAATATATATTTATTAACATTAAAAATAGTTTTCTCTATTTAATTCTCTTTTATTTTATTTTTATTATTTTACTTTTATTATTATACTGAGGTGTTCACTATTCTCTATCACTTATTAATATATTACTCTATGTTTTAATTCATTTTATATTTTTATATTATCATTCACGAGCTTTTAACTCATATGTTTTTAACTACTCATATTAACATACACTATAACTGAGTTATTATACAATTATTGTTTTTAATAATCACTATATTATTACTTATACGATTCGATATTACTTCTTTAATAATAATTATTACCTATTATTTATATATTTATATATACTTTATTATTTTAGCAAGAATGTTATTAATTAAGCTAATATAATGTAATTTTATTAATTAACTTATCATTATGCGTTTTGAGTTAATGTATTTATACATTTATAGAGCACCATCATACCCTCACTACATATCACCCGCATACACTAACATATATAAGGTGACTCACACGACCATATCACATATATACATATATATAGAATCTCTACTATCTTTATACTCTTTACTATATATCATTTACTATAATAATTATTCTGTCAATCCTATAATATATACACTATATAATATATACGTAAAATATGTATATGTGACCAAATCTCTGATATGAAAAACGCGAACACTCTCAAAGACACACACACATACACACACACACTATATATAATATAATACATCACACACAACTCAAACCACTGGCACACAAAAACACATCACATACACACATACACACACACACATACACCTATCCTATATACACATCCTCTCTACACATAAACACACACAACACACACACATCACACAAACACACTATACACACACACATACACACGACACACACACACACACACATATATATATAATTATATATCACATTATATCACACAATACACACATATAATATATATAACAACACACACACACACACACATACCACACAACTCCTTAATATCGAGGAAGCGACACACATATTATAACACAACACACTATACACACACACATCAAAATAACACAACTATATATATATAATAATATATATATAATAATATAACTATACCTAACACACATACACACACATAACTACAACTATTATTATTATATACTACACACATCACACGACACACACACTAACACTAACTCCTCTCAATGCATTTATACTAACCACTACTACACATAACAACACACACAACACACCCACACGTACTACAACACTCACTATATACAACATAATCGTTATTTAGCAATATTTATTAAAAAATCACATTTTGGTTTTAAATAAAACTAGATTAATACCATTAATCAAAATATTAAATGAATATAAATTTTATTTTCAAAAAGTTTTCTTAAAAACTTCTATAATAAAGTAAACAATCATTATCTTTGAACAATAATAAATTTATTATATAACTGTAATTAATATAATATAATACTTATTTTTGTTTATAATAATTAATTAATATATACTATCAAGTATTTAAAATAACTTTATTTTTACAATAAAATTTTATAAATTATTTATTAAAATACAATAATATATTTTTACCTAAGTACCTTATAATAAATAGCATAATATTAATATATCAGTAAATACCAGTATATTCAAGTAGCCAGCACTCCTACGCACCTATATAATATATACTACTACATATCAAAAAAGTATGACCCGGTATTTTTAGGTTGACTTACTGCTTAACATCATCTGTAAATATGCAAATAATGTAATAAGTTATAAAAATTATATACAAATAAAGTTTTTCATAATTACTCATTGACTTATAACATTTAACTAAGTTAATTATTATTATTAAATCCAATTATAATAATTATTTAATTAAAATAACAATTATTCTCACTTACATTATTTATATTATTCAGTACGATGTTAACTAAAAATATTATCAAAAGTTTTGCTAAACTAATTTCGAGTGTTTTCTTTAACTATTGTTCACTCTTATTATCTATGATACATTTGAGATCTAAAAAATTAACCATCACGTAAGAAACCACACAATACAATATCTATCGTTACTCTCATTCTTTCGAAAGTCTCTTCATAGTAACCAGAATATTTCACTATCATCTCATGAGTAAAAATTGTGTATGAATACTTAACTTCATTAGGTCATAAAAATTTATAGTGAGCAATTATTCCTTTTATTTTCGGAACTGAGAGGACAGATTCTTAGAGAGACTAATTACCACACGTCTACAAGATATTTTCAACCTATGAACCTGATTCATGGGTGCCATGTGGTGCAATAAACTACGTATTTAAGGTCCTAAATATTCTCTAGTCGGTCATCTAAATTTAGTAAATAAAGACCTTTTTTTAGTAGATCGGAGGGCATAATATTTTAATCCCTTATACCATACTTTCGAGACTACGCTAATTCCAGTAATTTAATAGTTACATATACTATTTTATTTATTATAATTAATTATTCTCTTTAATATAAATTATATTAAGTTATTCAAACTGAATATAACATAATGCTGGATCTGAGGATAAGATTCACTTAATGACATGTAACGAAATTCCTAATACCGTAGAAATTTTTATCCTTATACTTGTGATTGTATGTAATGGTGCAGTTAGTTTTTATCCCATAGTTCTATAGAGCTAACCACACGCTAGGAGTGAGCGTCTGCGAGAGCGATTCGTAACCACGAGCACCCGCAAGGAGCAGCCATATCACCTTGTCTGAGCTTCCGCTGAGTGAGACGATCGCCGATCATCGAGCGACCTGAGCTAACCGACCGCGGTGCGCACCCGCAAGGCGCAATATATATACTCGAGCTGATTCACACTTAATATGCTCCCGCCGACGGTTGAGACACAGACCGCCTAAAGCAGGCGCAATAAATTTATCACGCGCGAATGAAATATATATATATGCCACTATATGTATATCTATATACTTTATACTCATTCTTTTTCTGTTTCATATGCATATTAGAGCATTCTTATATTCATAACTTATATTATTATTTTATTATCTTATATACTATTATAAAATATTAATATTATTAGTATTATATGTTATAGTATATAATATTAAAATTCATATTCATCTCTATATTATATATATACTACCTATTATATCATCTTACTATAATATATATAACTTTAAATTTACTTTCATATACAGTCATGAGTGTGATTAGTTATGTATCATGTACTGTGTAGTGTCCAAGTGTCTATCGCGAGTATTAGTACGTACATGTATATCCGGAAGTATCGTTACTATGTGTATGTAGCAGAGTATAGTGATTAAGATATTTAGCTGTAATTGTCCGTGTATAAGAGTGATAATTGTAAGTAGACACTATAGGTAAAGCTAGTATACTGAAATACTATTATAATTCACGATGAATTCAAATCAATAATATGGTTGAATATCAAAAGATAGACTGATTCAATTCAAAAATAGATGAGTCAATCAAGATGCGCAGGCTAATAACAATACATATGCTTTGCGCACCAATAGCTAAGTATTCTATAACAGTTATATGAAGCATATCAACTGTAGAGCAGTGCTATAAAGACTGAAGGTGAGCGAGAAGTCTGACCAGTGAGAGCATCAAAAAGCTGAGGCAATTCAACGATTGCATTAGCATTCAAAGAGCAATGAGTGGCTATCAAAGGTTGAGGTCATCAACCAGATGAGACACTGCATTATATTCTAATAAGTTTCAGAGCAGCTCATATCCTACATACGATCTAGGAGAGAGGTACAGGATACTATCAAAGTTGATGGTCACTCAAAATATCTAGCTGTGGGTGGGTGTCGTATGATAAGATTGTGTATGTGCTGTGACTGTGCAATGTAATCTAGTTGCTGCGAGTAGTGGTGTGCATGATGTGTCGTACGTAATATTAATAATAACAATAGGTCATGTATGAATGAGAATGAGCACGTATAAGTTCATCATGAAATATTATAAGAAGAAAAGTATCGTACTAGAGAGAGAGATAGTAGCGCAGTCTTATAGAGATGGTGATGGATCCATCATGTGAGTGGTCGTGTAATGTTGCTGTGTGTGTGTGTGTGTGTGTGTGTGTGTGTTGTGGGTTAAATGTGATGTTCTAAATACTATATAATAATAAAATATGATGTGTCATTGAAATTAATTTATTGGGTAATTTCTAAATACTTCTGACTATCATAAATTTAACGAATGTGTTATATAATATAATTATAAATCTACTGCCGCTATAATTCGTTGTATATTTAAAGAATATGTGTGTGGGTTGTCGCTGTGTTGTCTGTCGCACTCATGTTGTTCGAGTAGTTCGCTCATTAACTGTTGTGTTCTTCAATATAATCATCACTACATAACGGCATTCCACTCTCATCTCGGAATCGTTCATATCTCCATACTCATCTTCCCATATCGTCTATTCTCTTGTGCATTATTCCCAGTGTTTTCCGTTGCGCCGCATGGGAACGCCTCCGTCTCTCTAATCTACCTCCTTCTCTCATCCGCTCTTCATGCCCAGGGGTCGGCACACGCGGGTACGGGAGGACTACGATCTGTTTAAAAAGTGCGAGAGAATAAATATTATCTTGCACTCTCGCGCCACGGGCAGATACAGATATTCACACGCACTTAAGCCGGGCGGAGAGAGCGGAGTGAGTCATGAGAAGACTCTACTACTCCAGATTACTGCGATGTTTGCGAGCCTGGCTTTGACTGACTTTTGAGGCAAGCTGCGAGCGAGTGTACTGATCCATGGTAGCTAAAGAGAGTGGTGCGTTCATCTATTAGTTGATATCTAGGGAGAAAAACTAGTCACCAAATAATTCACGCGATTTCGTCAAGCTCTATTAAGCTCATCTACACTATTTTACTCACCTTAATAACGACTTTGCCTTAAATGAAATATCTTTATTAAGAATACGCTCTTATTGCTGCTTAGATTCTGCCATGACACTAGACTTCTTCAGGATAGAAATATATATTAGAACTTTACTATTTATTTACAATATAATTTCATTATATATATTAACTATATTGAATTCTTTCGTTCTACTCTTAATAATGAGAGTAAGAATCTTAATGACACACTTTTTGACTGGTATTTTTAGAGGAGTTAACACTTAGCGGTTATCATTTGCTCTCTGTCATACAAATATAGTGTCACTTACCCTAACATTTTATCAGGCCTAAATTTAGGCCTTAACGTTAATGATCTATTTTGCACGAGTTCTTATCACTCATAATTTACGTTACTTATCTATATAACATCCTACAAGAAAACACGGTCAGTTATGATAAATCCATAAATTGAGATTATAATTCTAGTAACTTCTCTGTGGACTAATAATTTTAGAGTGCTATTGCAGTAGCCCATATTATGAAAAAAAAAATTATAGAAATGAAAATGGAAAACAAAACCTGCTTATAATTTCAACTAAATTTTAATCCATAATCATTATAATTGCTATGATTTGAGAATGAGCATAGATAGTCTATATGGTCATGTTTATCTTATGCTATAAAACCTCTGGATTATTTATGGAGATTTGACGGAGAGCTGTGAGCTCGGGTTTCTTTCTCACGAGTGATATTGATTGTCTCAATTCTTTATTTGGTTTATACTATGTTTTATGACTCACATTAATAATATAACTTCTAACTCATATTATACATTACGTACATTAAAATCCCAGAATTAATTCATTTTCCTAATAAATATACCCTTTGAAATTACTCCTTGTAATGTATATAACATTACGAGAGTGAATAATATAATACAAATTAGTAGTGATATAATTTCACTCTAAGTTCCAATTCCATTGTATATTAATCATACAATAGCTAAACTAATACCTCACTTTAGAAATATACGATTATTAAAATAAATATCATATTACAGATTTGAGATTCATGAAGAGATGGAATAAGAGTTTTGGAGAAGAGTATATTATTTTTAGTATTTATTTACTCTATTTTTACTCTACAATATAATTAACTCAATTGGCTCATACTAAAGTATTATTAGGAGTATGTAGACACTAGATAAGTTTATCACACATAGAACACACAACTACTCGGCAATATTAAGCGTTACATGATATGTAAGAAGGTTCGCTTTAAGGGCGTCTTGGCAAATACTCAGAATTTCATTATACCTGAGATATTACTATATGCTTAATAGCTCTATGTTCAGCTCAAAATAGTTCGATAATACCTATTTAAATAAAATTTCATATACTACCAAATCTCTATTCATACTTTTTATGGTCTGCATAATCATACGTTTGAATAGTAATTATTAAAAATTTATATTATAAGCAGATAATATAAGATTAATCTTCATATCAGTATGTGTATTAAAGAAGTAATATTTAATCTTTGTTTACATAAGTCATTAATACTCCATCATACGATTTCTCCTATTACTTTACTACGATGCAATTCACTCTTTATTCACTGAGTAATTAGGTTTATCTATCATATATTATGTAAATAACTTCTGTAACACACTATCTGCTATAATTTGGAATGAGTAAATAAAACTGTACGTGCTTAATTAAACAAAAATGTTTTAATAATTACAATCGTTAACATTAAGATATTGAGTGGGTGTGTGTGTGTGTGTGTGTGTGTGTGCTGTCGATAGTGAGTGCCTGCCTGTGTGTTGTGTTGATGGTTGTAAGTGTGGTGACGTGTTCTCCGTGTATGTGTGCTCCTAATAATAATAACATAGGATGAAGTAAATAAACACTAAGTAATACTTTATAAATTTGAGAGAGATATACAATACATAAATAAATCAATATATATATAAGAAACTCATAATAAACACATAAAATATATAAAAATTAAAATAAAAAGTAATTAAAACATAATGTTAATAAATATATGAGTTAAAGTTAAAGTAAAACATAATTGTATCATAAAACTATATATATATATTACTAATCAAATAATAATAAAAATAAAAATAATAATAAAGTTAATAATAAAAATAAAATAAAAGAATAAAAGAAAACAATAAATGTTAATAAATATATGAGTTAAAGCAAGCAAAACATGAGTTAAAAGCAGTAAAAGCATGAGTTAAAGCAGTAAAACCATGAGTTAAAGCAGTAAAACAGTAAAACAAAAGCATAACTAATCCCCCTTGGTTGCTAGGTAACGATCTCTATTGATTTACTGAATTTACTGCTTTAAGGTTAATAGTGAATTGTTAATAAATATGTGAGTTAAAGCCAGTAAAACATAAAGTTAAAGCAGTAAAACATGAGTTTAAAGCAGTAAAACATGAAGTTAAAACAGTAAAAGCAGTAAAATAAAATGTATACTATCCCCCTAGGTGTTAGGTGACACCCTCTACTGATTTACTGATTTACTGTTTAAAGGTATGTAATGTTAATAAATATGTGAGTTAAAGCAGTAAAACATATAAGTTAAAGCAGGTAAAACATGAGTTAAAGCAGTAAAACATGAGTTAAAACAGTAAAAGCAGTAAAACAAAAACATACTAATCCCCCCTAGGGTGTTAGGTAACACCCTCTATTGATTTACTGAATTTACTGCTTTTAAGGTATGTAATGTTAATCCATATATCCTTTAATTGAACCCTGGTTGGTCGGGAAAGCCAAAGCAAGCCGGAATTGGGTTGACTAACCACATACACAGCTTATATCACCCAATTACTGAAATCAATTTATGATATAACCGGAGACCCCCTCATTCTCCTTCAAGGAGCAAGAGGTAGAAAGTAAGTATAATGTTTTAAACTAAAGTTCACACAAAGATTCCTAATTATTTTAACATTTTCCTACATAGTACCACTAGTAAAAGTGCAGCTAATATTTATTTAAGTGTCTTTCATTTAGAGCAACTATAACATTTTTATATTGGTATAACTTCTTAAATAGATTTCTAATTTTTAATGTTATTGGTCAGCTTTTCCTGGTTTTAGAGTGTAACTACATGGCCTCAGAACTCGACTCATCAATTGTGAATTAGTCGCTGATGGAGCTTTACCCCCAAGCGCTCCTCTGGATACCATTCCCTGATACATGACTCATTTTTATTTTAAGTAAAAGGTGTATATATATATATATATATATATATATATATATATATTAAATATAATATTATATATATATATATATATATATATATATATATATATATATATATATAATATGTGTGTGTGTGTGTGTAGGTGTAGGTGTAAGGTGTGAGCTACGGCTGGTATATGTATCAAGGGTGGATGTATGTTGTCTAGGTAATGTGTGTTTGTGTGTGTAGGCATAGGTGTGAACGTAAATGTATCTAGGGTAGGTGTATGTGTGTATTAGTAAGCCTAGCGTATGTGTGTGTGTGTGTGTGTGTGTGTAATAAATAGCCTAGTGGGTGTGCGTGTGTGTCATAAGTTCATAGTGGGTGTAGGCGTGGGTGTAGGTGTTGAGCTAGGGTTGGTGTATGTGATCCATGGCACGGGTCCGGTAAGGGTGGGTTTGTGTGTATATAGGGCGGGTGTATGTGTCTAGGCAAATGTGTGTGTGTTAGGTGCAGATGTGAGTGTAAGTGTCTATGGTGGGTTGAAATCTGTGTGTGTGTATAAGTAGCCTAGCGGGTTGTGTGTGTGTTATAAGTAGCCTACAGCGGTGTGTGTTGTGTGTGTTGTGTGTTGATGTGTGTGAGTGTTAAGTAATGTTATATGTAATGAGTGGTGTGTTAATGGAATGATAGCGATTTTACTCTCTCTCTCTCTCATCGTTGTATATATATATATATATATATATATATATATATATTATAATATATAATATAATAACCTATATATATTATTATATAATATAATATATATATTATATATATATATATATATATATATACTATAAATTGCAAATATATATAAAAATGCAAAAATCTTAAATGATTTTTTTTCTAAACTTTTAATATTGGAAATAGCTAATTCCAGATTTATACTAATGTAATAAGATCTTTTATATATAAGTAACAATTGTTCAGGTATAAATGGGCATTCAGACGGAGAGCCCAATCTGTTAAGTCCAATACATTTGCCAGAGTGGTTACGGGTCGAGTTCCAGTTCGGTTAGTGACTGGTATAGGTCACTTTTTAAATCCGCAATTTAAATGTTATTCCTTGCGGATGGGATGATTCGCATCAGAAGATAGAAAGAAGATGAGATGCGCAAACGCATGTTGCATATACATGTATGCGCAAAACGTCTGTGCATATACAATGGCCAAGTAGTAGTATAAAATGACACATGTGGTGACCATTCCTTAAAGAAGGCCCAAGGGTTCAGGAGACTCTGTGAAACCTTCCAAAGAAACATAAGAGCAGCCATATATTATATTATATATATATATATATATATATATATATATATAATATATAATATAATATAATATATATATATATATATATATATATTATATATATATATATATATATATATATATAATATATATATGTTATAAATTGTGTTTAATTATATAAGAAAAAAAAAAATAATAATAATAATAAAAAATAAAAAAAAGGAAAATTAAAGAAAATTCATTACCATTCTACTATATGAGCATAACATGATTATATACAAAAATTTTTACCAAAAATATTTCAAAGAGTAGAAAAGCAAAAATGATTGCAAAAACAGAAAATTTGCTGAGGAAATACCGAATTTGAAGGTGGGGCCAACCATAAGGACTTGCAACATAAAGAAACAAAGGCTAAAGAAAGCCAAATAATAAGTAAAATAGTATATTGAAGATTACTTCAAGCAAAACAGGCTGTTTGAACAACAAAACTGTCAACTTTGCTAAAGTAACAAGAAAAATAAAAGCAAAGTTACAGAAATTTCTGAAGCTCGAACTACATCTCAGTCCAAGAAAGAAGATATCTGAAGACGTACCCTTTAGTCAGCCCATATTCATCATTTAATTACATCAAGAATCTGTTCAAAGATGTAATTAACTTTTCACAAGCAGAGAGTAACTATTTATATCGTGAGATGGATAACTAGCATTCGCAAACTATTTTCAATTCTAATATACTGAAATAAAGAAAAGCCACTAAAGAAGACCAATTTAGAATTACAGGTATTTATGCACAATTTACAATTAGACATTCTTCGGAGCGGAAGCCTGTAGGATTCAAAAGAATAGAAATTCTAAAGCTCGCAACAGTTAATGGGTAATGGTTTAATTCCTCAAGAGCATGGGTACTATGTACATTAGAGTGAACAATCTTCGAGCAACTTAATTGATAAAAGCACGCAGTCGACACAATTTTTGAAGCTAAATATCTAATCCTCTTCTATCTTGTCATTTCTTTCCCACACCTAATACTCAGCCATTCTGAAATCCAAAGACATCAGTAATTAGAAGGTAAATTATTTAATATTTATAGTATTAATATAGTTGGTTGGAATGTGGTAATTAATAAATAAGTAACATCTAATGAGTTTTCAAAAAGATAAGAAACGACAAAAATACATAATCCAACACATCCAAAAAATAATATTTTTTTTCTTTATCTAAAACATCTATTTTCTATTATTTTATTGGAACAATTATGTATAATTATTAATATGTTTATTTTTTTAGCATTTAAGTATTTCATTTTACGCTACTCTTGTATATATTCCTTTACATCCTTAGTTTGGAATATTTTTTTATATTTTCTAGGTACACCTTTCGAATATATCTACGATGTTTAAATAAAATTCAACAATTCGAAACGCGAAGTGAATCACATCACCTGTATGAAGGGATATTTCTTATCTAAAGAGTTACATCTTCTATATTAGAAATATGGAAAGACAGAAGAGCAAAGCTTGTCTCTCACATATGCTCTTGTAGGCCTCCACTACTGATCATTTGAGTATATCCATTTCTCTTTAAAAATAAGCATTAACGTCGAGTTCTGATATTGATCTGTAATGCCAAGTATATATAATTCGAAATAATACCAGACGAGAGGTTAGAGCAGGTAAAGCCCCTTGTTTTCATATACGGAGAGAGAATTAACTAAAATTTATCTGTATAGTATACATATTTTGCCTCTGCGATGGGTTGAAATACCATTGCACTTTTAGCATTCTTGGCCATTATTATGAGGAAGTGATATGAAGGGATAGAATAAAAGTAGGTTAGTTTTAATATTTTTCTCTAATATTTTTGACCAAAGTTTAGTTTTGACATTTTCATGTAAAAAAAAATAAAGAAAGTAAAAATGAAGCGATTATCGAACAAATAGAAGGTATCGACAATCAAGATGAAAAAGAAACAACTGAAGGAGGTTTTAAGGTCCCTTCAGGAAAATTAGCAGCGGTTACCTTTTAAAATTACAATTATTAAAGGCCTGTGCAAAAACAAAAGATGAAGGACTTACTTGATCTTATCCTGTATATAAGCTACTGGCGGAGCAAAATTTTACTTTCTATAACATCGCAGATGAACTTAACCATTAGATGCAAAGGTCGAATCTCTCAAAAAATTCTTGTAGTGAATTAATTTCAGAATCTGTAGAGGCAGATAAATACAGCAGTGGCTTACACTAAAACTAAAGCCATATTATGAAGTTAAAAAAAGTGAATTCAAAATACATGAAAAAATATGAGCCAAGGATTATACCAGCAAGATGTGCTAGTAAATATATCGATAGAGTAGTAAGATCTAGTGCAAAAATCAATAGCACATCATTGTTGCTCGAAAAATTGAAAAAGTAAAATAAAATTACAAGAACAATACAGGGTACGGTTGAAATCAGGGTACCTTGGAGAATGGTCTGAATAAAGTGTGGATACAAAGTCTAGAAAAGGAGTTGTGTGTTAGGTGTACTAATATTTGTACCATCGTGTACTAAAACTAGATTAGATAGGCTCCAGGTATAATAATGAGAATAGGATTTTAGTATTAGTTTAGGGCGAAAGTCTTAATAGGAAGGAAAGAAGTTGTTGAGTACAAAGATAATGACGTTGACAAGAGAGATACAGTCACTATTTCAGTAAATTAGCGATCACACTTACTGAATTATTAAAAATTATATGATATATAAATAATTCAAATTTATTAAAACACATATAAATCTGTATAATAATATAATATAATCAGTAAGATCTAATTATAATTATAGTAGATAATTTAAAACAAAAAAGTTAAATGAGTGGTATGTATAGGTGGGAAATGGTGCAACGATCATCTCTTCGTCAGTACATTGTGAACCCTGAGGAGAGTATTCTGAGCCGGGCTAGTTCGAGCAAATGCGCATTTACTTAAATCGTGGTATTTCCGTGTAAAGATTTATGCTAGTCTTTTTTATATAAAATGCGTCAAGAGTATAGTAACGAGGGAAAAGTCGCTGGAGATAATTGTGAAAGTGTTTAATTATAAGCTTTCATCTATTTAATTAAAGTAATAGTCAGCGTATATTAAGCAGGAGAAACTTTACGGTTATTATAGCATTTAGTAATGTTTTTTTTCCTTTCAAACAATTATTTTTACCACGTTAAATATAAAAGCTAGTAGAAAAACTTGAAGAGAAAACATATTTGATGGAATAGAGCCTGAACAGATTAGGTTGAGCATTCAATTTGTCACATTACCTGGAGGTACAGAAGCAAGAAGAAACTGTAGAATAAATGTAGACGATTATGATGAGTGGACATTTTTGCTAGTGGAATATTGCATGATTTATTCTTTGATTTTAAGACATCTATATCAATTAATCTGCTATAGATGATATCGGGGAAATATATTATCCGGACCGCAATAGAATGGAGAGGTGTCTGGAGAGCTCTTACTGTAGGTGGCTATTTATAGAATAGTTAAAAAAAACTTTCCCTACAAACACGTGAATAAGTGGAGATAATAAAGTTGATAGTAAATGTATGAAGAAAAATAAAAGGTAAATTTTAGTAGCCATTTACAAAGTTTTGTGAAAAGGAAGGGAGAGTTGACTTGTCCTATTAGAATTCTTACAGTTATTTTTCACATGTTGCACTCTATTTGGACTAACTTGGCACATCATGAGGTTACTCACGAATTCAAATCACTTTGTCACCAAGATCCATATTGGTATTTCATTTCTACACTTTTGCGAACAAAAATATGTATTTTTTGGGGCGGCATTTTTTAATAACCTTTTCACTAGTCTTTAATCACTTTTCAATTGTAGTTCAGAGAAATAGTGATACTATATCAGGACCTATTAAAACTACGTGTATTGTAGTTTACTATATCAAAATAGATAACTAAACGAAATAGAAAACTTAATTGATAAAGGTAAGCATAATTAATAATGACATAACAATATTTATGTAATGTGTGTAGTACACGTAGTAAGTATAATTACATAATAATCACCAGATTCTATTTTGCAATTTTCTCATGTAAAAAAAAGTACAACTCGCATAGTCTCCAATTAGAATGCCATAAAGTGGTAAATGATATCGACTTCTCGAGAATATTATACAATTACCACCGAGATGTGAGCCAATAGCAAATAGTTCCATTTAAAGACACATCAAATTATGCTTTAATACCAGTTGCCTCAGGATCAACCACATTCTATTCTGATTTAGTATCTGGTAAACCACGAAAAATGTGAAAATGTAAGTGCAACATTATATCATCTTCTAGGCTTAGAGAAAAGGAGAGATGCCACAAGTGAGGCAGATATGGTTTCACGGATATCATCACTCAGCTCAGCGCGCACAGCGGTGAGCGAGTTCTGTGTTAGTTATTATTTTAGCATATCTTATTTGATAGGAGCTATATATGTAATAGCTTTAGAACAAGTGAGGAAGTTCAAAATTAGACCATCAGGAAAGTTACGAGTTTGGAAAAACAAAGACCTTTCAGTACTCAAGAAATTATGTATCAGAAAGCTAGTGTATCACTGACAAGTAGCAGGTATACATATATTACGTCTTAAAGGTAGAATTATACATGTGAGAAGACATAGCTATGGGTCTAGATACATATACATTCAGCTATGTTCCTTTTTAATGGATTTTGAGGAGAGTTGTAGCTTGCAGAACTAAGGTAATGTCAGATATGGAACCCTCTAGAAAGTACTATTACTTTGATATCTATCGTCGACCGATTGTCAATGGAGCCATATTCTATAATTTCACACAAATAGTATGTAATTTTTATAATTCTAGATCTATGATGGTCCGTAATAGAAGTTTTTTTGGCCGCTGGAAGGGGTAGGCATAAAAAGTATAGTTTAAGAACTTGACATTTCAGCTAAAAGAAGAGATGATGTAGCGGTAAGGGAAAATCTGAGAACTGCATAAAGTCTATGAGGGGTTCATTTATCACACTCCAACCTTCTCTTGCAAAGAAAATGGCCCTTAAAATGGAAGAAAGTCCATCTATCAAAAGATATAAATGGATTAGAATACTGGAGAGTAATTGTTGTCCCTGTTCAATTTATAGTTTTATAGGAGAAGGCATCAAATAATTGGATTATTCGCATATTATTGGAGGGATAGAACACCGAAATGAAAGGTAAAGTTGATAAAGACAATAGAGTGATGTTCACGTTACCCAGTTGCCTGCGATTCGTGGATAATTATTGTCAAATTATAGTATCTCCCTATTTGCCTCAGCTTTACAGGTATTGAAATTATTCTGGCTAGAGGGATCTCCATTTACACCATTAGGGGTATTTCTGTAACAGATTTGGGGCCTTCACCCTAGATTGGAGATCCACGCCATTCATGATGGAAGCATATTAAGGATAATGTTCATAGGTACTTCTTTAATGGTGGGACACACCATGAATATACAGATTATTTTATGTGAACAGATGTTTAATGTTACTTGATATCATTTGACTTTTGAGAGAGTTTTTCTGAAAAGAATTCAGAACAAGTTTTTTGAACTTGAGTGGAGTATCTTTTGAAAGTGGAAGAAATAAAGGTTGAAAATACTTACAAAGAACAATTACCAAGGTGAAGAGTTCAAAGTCTGGGGGATGTTTACGCAATTATAAAAAAGAAAAAATCAGCATTTTTAATCTTTTGTATCGAAAATCTGTCTTCATATTGACGTAGTTACACTAGTTAAAGAATGTAAATTTTTTATAAAGGAGCGCCCAAGAAAATATTATGTGACACAGTATAGGAGTGACACCCTATAAGAATGAGTAAGAGATGTTAATCATAATAATTTTGGCAGAAAAGATGAGAACAGGTCGCACATTTATAGAAACAATGACTAAGATGTTTTTCTTATTCATATAACCCCCATCTATAACCATAGTGTAATCCATCCACAAATATATATAAATGAGGAAGTTATTTACTATGGGTGACTCGTCGTGGATTTGCTTATATGAGCTCCCGTATTTTCATTTTCATATTAATTATTTTTCAGATTGTATGAGAGGTTAGTGTTTGTATCTTAGGCGTAAGTACATTTAAGAAATAGTATTAAGTTTGTTCTAACTTGCACTTATTAGTGGGTTTTGTTCAGACCTATATTCTCTAACTCTGTACATTAGGCATATCGCACCATTCTTACAAAAGGTTCCAAATGGGAGATAATATATGCTTTTGGATTATCTTATGTTATATGGAATAGAGGAAGGGGTTTATTGAGCTTGTTTAATATTTATCTGATAGCATGGGATGCTGATCTATGGTATAACTTGAGACATGAATAAATCGATAAAGTATTTTTTATTCTTCTGACGATATACCGCAAATTTTTATGTTCGCGAGTTTTTGTACCTGAGATTAGATAAATTATAATATGAAAGAGTCGTGCTCAGAACAGACCATAGATAATTTGAGTGGTATGAAAGTTATATTAATTTTATATTGTTTTAGTTTACTGGAAGCTTCTATTATACACGAGTGAGGAGTCCATTATGTAGACAACTTACTGGTGGATTAGTTTATTTGAAGCAAAACTACTACATAGTAGTATTGTATTATAGTCAATAATAATAATATTACAGTATTAATTTACCTCTAATAAATAATATACATAATTAATATATCATATTAGATATATTTCATAGTGATATATGATATTGTTTAATAATGTACTGTTAAGAAATTACAGATAATATATGTAATGGCATGTAGTACAAATTTTATTAAACATAGTGGAAGAATTTAAGTTTTTATATCCTCCCACTGAAGAGTTAAGTAAATATTTCATTATAGAAATATTTAGAAAATATTTTAGATTAAAATACTGAATGTTAAATGTTGGTGAGTCCTATACGAAATTACACTTCAATCTTTTCTAATTATCTTGCCTTTACAAAAAAGTCTTACTCTTAAGATGGGATATTATTACTTCCAATGAATAGCTAGGGTAGATATATCAAATAATAATAATTTGACAAAAAGAAGTATAATACTCAGTTGCATTTTTTTCCCACATAACAAATTCACTCAAAAAATAAATAAATGTCACCAGTACTACTAGTTAAAGCTCAAAAAATATTATTTCAAAATTTATGCGATATAAAAGTTAACTGGGATGATGAAATTCCGAAGAGTATAAATAATTAACCTACTTATTAGCTATTTACATCGACAGATTTAAATAGATAAATAACGGATTAAATGTATGTATTATATATCACTACAATGAATTAAAAATAATAATAAGTGCCATATATAATCCATAAATAAGGTTTACTTTTGAATGTTTCTGGTGTTTAGTTAGTATAATTTCATGATGGTATTCAATTAAATTGCATATTGCTGAACAGATATATAAAATATGCTTAAAATAATTTGGATTCTTAATTTGGAGGAGAATAATTAAATATATGTTCTTAATTTTGGTGTTATCTAAAACAAGATTGATACCAATTAATAAATATAATATTGATGTTAACTAATACCTAAAGAATAGATATTTGAGTGCTATAGAGTCCAAGAATATAAGCTGTCGGAGCAGACATCACGAAATGGATCTGAAACAGATGAATTAGATATGGGGAAACATGTCTAACAAAGAGTATTTTTTTGGGTATCTTCCAGATATTATAATAGTGATAACTTTTGTTTTTACAATAATATCCCAATAAAATTGAAATATCACAACATGGATGTTGTAATAGATATGTAGATACACATTAAGAGTTAATTTATATTAGATCGAGGGCAACAAGATCTATAAGACAATGGATATTATAGTATGCCTAGGCAAGCTAAAATGAAATGTGGCGGAAGATATATGCAAGTGGTTTAATAGAGGTAATATCTGTTATATGAGTTTTTGACAATAAACTATGGAGCTAAACTTGGATACCAGAATTTTGTGTTAGCAATAGACACATTATAGCTCTACTGTCGCCTTTGAGCAAATCGAGATAAAGAAAATAAATTAGATGATGGAACATAACTGAGAAAATGTATGTCAAAAGTAAACCAGTAGATCGGGCGCGAATAATACTACTCACATGAACAGTCTCACAACAGACAAGCTTATACCATATCTGTCTACAGGATTGGACTCGATAATGTTCAAAAACTATAATGTTGCGAGTGGATTTTTAAAGAGCCTTAAAAGAACCAAACTATTGCATCAAATTATAAGTGCCTGGTGAATGATAAAAGGTCGCTGAATGTCACCACCTTCACAGAAATTAAAAAATAGCGGAGAAAAGGCTATTTACAAATAGTAACAAGAAATACATAAGGAATTGAACTACTATAATCTGACTAATACAAATATAAAGAGAGAGATAAGAAGCCTTAGGCCAAAAAGGCATAGTTTTGGCAAAAATTCTACCAAAATTTAAATAGATGATAATGGAATATAAGAAGTAAGGCCTTGGGGAGGAATAAAAATCGGGTAGCATGATTTATCATACTGATCTTTAAAACATGCCAAATTATCCTTGCAATAGTCATGTAGACGAGATCTTATAATGTTAATGACATTACCATGAATCTAGAGGGAGCAATTTTTGGTTAACAAATCAGTGTTGATAGAATATAGATCTTATGTATAGTAAGAGAAGAGCTTATATCATTGGGAGCAACCGTAAAGTATTAAGAAGATTATTAAAAAGATGCAATAATAATGACGTAAGCTCCATATCAAGGAACTCAAGACTAAGTTGATATCGAGGTGCACGATTTGCACCACGGAAGAGAATATACTTGTACGAATAGGTCGCATAAAGTTTACTGCTCACCACTTATGGCACTGTAATATAATGGTGGTTTACTACGGGCCTTTCACTGTTCCGACATTGCCTTTGTAGGCCTCTTTTTCCTTGTGAGAGAGTGGCACGGAGGAAAGAGGCTGAGAGAGTATAAGAAGAAGAAACAGATCCCGAAAGCATTCTACACAGATTGATGGAGTAATTAGCATCATAGGCCGCCATATGACGGTATTAAGGTAAGCAGGGCCACTACCGTTTAGAGATGTTATAATTGTAGTCTCATAAGATTTCCTGCCATGCTATCCTCCTATTTCATTGTCTCCTATCTTACGTAAGACCCTGTTATCAGTCCCGTTAGAGGAGATAACTAGGAGACGTTTTGCATTAAGATAAGAGAATTGATGCACAGCAGATTCTAGCATACATCGCGCACTCGGAGAAGCGGTGTCGAACCAAGCTACAGAACAAAAATTAAAACGACAAGTTTAAAAATTCGTAACACGAAGTCATGAGTAATTATATCGCATATTATTGCCGCGCAGAGAGCTAAATTAATATAGATGATACAGTTGAAGTTAGTGATATCGAGTAAAAGCCGCCCTCACGATGTTTTCTCCTATAATACCCATGGGTAGTGGTTCCACATGAGCGCGCTCCAGAGATTGTGAAGATTCACATCTCAGCACAATGTCCCTGAGTACCAGAAAATATATTACATGAGTCTCCTGCAATCATTAATGGAACAGGCTCATATAACGTTGACTAGCCATTGGATAATGCGTCTAGAGATCCACACTTCCTGTTCTGTGAGTAATATAGGAATTCTATGGATATCACCCAAGTAACGAGATCCAAATACAGACCTATTGACTCCTCTCAACCACTCGGACTTTTAGAACAACGTTTAGTAAGATTTTTCAGTTTGATCAGTGGATACCAGAGTTAAATAAAGCCAGAGAGATATCTAACATTCCATAGAACCACCGAATAAGGCAATCTGAAATCTGATAGGATCAAGATTTGGTCTTACTTTAATTATACAAGTTGTGATGATACCTGTCAGTAATCCGCTAGCTGTATTTTGTATTTGGAAAAGAATGCCCGATCAAAGATAGTTACGTCCTTTAATGATTTGGGTCAAAAAAGGCCGTCAAGTAAATGGTTAAGCAGAAAAGAAATCACCACCCTGTCTTGATTTGCCATCTTCGTCTCAATCCGTGACTCGGAGTACGACTACTGACAACGAGAGAGGAGGATCTATTCACGTTCTCTTGTTTTTGTCAATAGGAGTTGTGATGTCTTCACAGACAACACCAAGAATCACCTGTGAGACCACTTTTAATGGCATAGAGGAGACTAGTCCATTAGAGGGTAAAGTTTGAGACAAAGATAACCTACAACAGAGTCTCCGAGAATACAGCTCAGATTGTGAAAACTCAATAAAGACAACTGAATAGCCTATTTAACAAGATATGCTGGGAGTCACATATTTTGAAAAGACGCAGATAGTAGTATATCAGACACATCTGCAATCTTGCTACTGCCATTACGACAGAGGAAAGTTGCTACAGCGATTCTGCTGGACAGACACATCGCCGACAAGACAAAAGAAATTATAAACTTAAGGAACTAAGAAATAACAAGAAAACCTAATATTCTTAGCAAAAGGGGGAATAATGTTATATTTTGTATTAAAATATAAGAAAAAAAAATAATAAATAAATAAAAAATAAAAAAGGAAAAATTATATTAGAAAATGTTCACCTTTCTATTGCCTTAGATTCCAATGACTATCTACGCCCTGAGTTGCATGCCCTAACTGTGTGTTTACATAAACTTTTGGACGCAAAAAATATTTCAAGAGTTAAGATAAAGGTTCAAAAGCCCTTGATTGCAAACAAGAAAACTCTGGTCTTGTGCCAGAGGAAATAAAGAAGTTGATCCACCGGAGTGGGGTCAGACATACAGTGACTTGCTAAAATGTAATATATCAGCACTTAAAGAAAGCCAAAATAATAACGGTAAAAATATAGCTATGAGTTGAAGGATACTTCCCATGCAAACACAGGCACTCTGTTGAAGGACACCACAAAACCTGAATCAACTTTCTCTGGCTAAACGTAAACACAAAGTAAACAATACTCATAAAAGAGCAAATAGCTAAGTGCTGTACAAGTTTGACTTCAGTTCTACAAGGAAAGACCAGGAAGTGATTGGAACAGAACTTGACTATAGTGAGCCCCAATTCCGTATTTACTAGTTTCTTAATCTACAGAATGGGAAGAGTATGACCATATTTCTAATTTCACGAAAGTAACCAGAAATCTTATGTGAGTGTCGAATAACTAAGCAATCCTTCGCGAAATTAACTACTTGTATGTACAGTTATCTACACGTAAATCATACTGAATGACTTTCACACAGAGAAGCCAAGAAGAAAATCCGTTAGAGAACATCCGCAGTAAATAACACATAACATACCTTCGTATACGAATATGAGTGCTGCCCGAGGAGAAATTGGTCAAAACGTCAATAGTAAGAAAATCTATAGTAACCAGGCCGACCGTAGTGAGATCTTCCCTATTCAGTCTATTGGTACATACTAACGTAGTGAGACATCTTCAGAGTGCGACAACACACATATTAGAGATTAGCCATTGATTAAGCCAAGCCAAGTCCTAAACAATTATGAGTAACTATGGCTGATGCACACTCGCACTGCACTAACAGTAATACATCCGACGCACAATTATCTTGATATATCATGGCAAAAATAATCAGTAATTAGAAAGGTAATAGTTATATTTATATAGATAATTAATATAATTTTTGGGCTGGTCCGAATGTCCTTTCAGTATAAAACAATGAGTTCGTATTTCAAAACAATATAATCGTAAACTCCCAGTTGGTTATTAAAAAAGTCACAGAAGATATCATTATTTCTATTATAGTTTTTAAATATATCTTAATTTTCATATGAAATCTCTATTAGAAATTATGTTATATTTCGGATTTATTTTAGGCTTTTTATTACTGTAATTAGTAATGTATGAGTACTTTTTATTTCATTATTATTATAGTTTCTCTAATTATGGCATTTTAATACCTTTTCCTAGAACACGCTGTTTCGTATAGTATATCTATACATTCCGGACGCAAGGTTTAATTGAGAACATTCCGCGATTCACACGAAGCCGAGTATCTACGAAACACTAGATGATATTTGCGGGGATATTCTACAACCTATATTATATCGAGTATTCGGTAGATAAATATTGTCCGAAGGAAGCAAATTTGAAACTTGAGATCAAACTGAAACTATGGTATATTTAAGCGAATGGAGAGATTGTGGTGAAGGTACTCTCAACTTTGAGAAGCAACAGAACAGATACCAGAGTTACGGTTGAAGTGGAACGGGTATATGACCGGACACGGTGAAGAAACGGGGTAGGAGGATGGACTCGTGGATTTTCGCAATCGCAGTCAGGTTGTCGTGTGTGGTGTGTGTATAAGGCGCGCCGGATGATAGTCCGAATTATAGAATTAGTTCAATATAGGAGTTGAATCACATTAATCGTTGGAATATTAAATAATATAACATTCATAGAGTATTATATGAAAAAATCGAAAGGATGCACGTATACACAGCGATAAATAATAACTATCTACTAAGTCGATGAGTGCAGATGACGTGATTGAGGTAGCGGTGCTAGGAGATTAGTCGGTTTTCTGGCGGTCACGTTCTAAAGTCGGGGCCATTGACGTAGGTTAAAATAAGCGAAAACGCGAATTTGAGGTGAACATCCGAAACGCCCTCTATTACACCCCCCTTATAAAATACTACTTAATAGAGGGAGGAGAGAGGGGAAATTTTGTATAGATAATAAATAAATAAATACACAATATAAAAGTAAAACATAATAAAAAAAATAAAAAATAAAAACAAGTTATAACAACAGCAGACTTTCGAGGGCCATCTACTATATAAATATATTAATAGGTGTTAATAAGAGTGAGAGAAGAGAGTTTGAAACAATAGTTGCCTGTAGCGACAGGATTCGATGCTTGAACGCGTGCTCGACTGGACTCGCCATGTCACCTCAAGGTCGAGTGTCGGTTTCCTCCCTAATACTACTAGTGGTTTTCGCGCGAGTTTCACCTAAGGACTTTTTTATGTATACGCATCTAACTAATCATATTCTGCGAGAGTAGTTTGAGCGGATTGGTAAGAGAGATTTGGCCCCGGTGTGTAGGGGTTGAGTACGATAGATGAGTGGTATTGGTTGTGGATGAGGACCAGGTCCTGGCTGTGAAAGTTTATGGTTTATAGACTGGTGAGCACTGGACAAAGTGTCCTGAGGTTTTATTTAGTATAATATGTTGGATGAAAAGGAACGGAATAAAATGCCAGAGCTTGATAAAATAAAAATTGTAAGTGTAAAATAAAAGATTCGAAGCTAGTGCAAGATAATTTTAAAATGATCTGGAGATGATGCGCGAGCTATGGCATCTACAGTGATAAAAAGTATCTTAGAGAATGCCCGCGTAAAGTGTCTGGATATTAAGAAGGTGGCTAGAGAGGAAGGAGATAATGTTTATGTACCCAAAATGAGGGGATATATGTGATATGAATGTTGCTATATGAAATATGAGAATACATGCTGACAAAGTAGGACTATCTAGTTGCCATGAGCGATGGACAAATAACAAATGCCATAGGGGTAGTGGAGTACGGAGGAAGACACAGAATAAACGTACCATCTAATGAGGTTTCAACATGTTGGGGTTCTCAGTCGATAGTGTACCCATTATCCTTTGAGGCGGACCGAGATGCTAGAGAGATATTTTGCGCAGAGGAAGATTATGTATACAACACAATGTTAGCTTTAATGTGAAAATGAGTAATCTACGATTAATTCAGATTTCAAGTAGTCTGAAATAAAGGTTTGAAAGAGTATCGAGGTGAATGAAGCACCATAAATTTGAATAGAGATACTATTGAAATTTTATTGTAGAGGATAGTTGTATAGTGGAAATGGTTAGTGAAGATAGTGATCCTAATGATAGAATATGGTTTAAAGAGCTAGAATGTATTTGAGGAAAGATAAGTGATTTTGGGAGTATCGCACTATTTTAGGAACCATACATTTCACGGTTGAAAAACTTAACCGCGGATGGGCGAGCGAACGGACTGTATTTAGTGATTTCTTGTCAGTCTTAATGACATATAAATTGATAAAATATAAAGTATGATTGGCTCGTAGGAAGGAGATGTTTGTAAGTTTTGAGGATAGAGAGGCGAGTAAGAGGTGTATAATATAGAGGAATGAATTGGCAGGGGTATTTCTTGATGAGGGGTATGGGGCGTTGTTGAAGGCCACGCCCTGAGAGCGAGAATCACAATAGGGAAATGTATAAAACCTCATACTAACTTGGACGATGATTTAAACCATAATTGAGTGTGCACGTCGAGAGAGTTCGGTTATTCGTGTTTTTGAGAAGCCTACAGTAAATAGACTCAGAGGGGAATGTTCAACGTTTTCCAAGTCTGAGTTACCTTACTTGGTCTGCGTTTCTTTTTTTCTTACACAATTTATAATATTAAGAGATAATTAAGAATTTAATAAAACTAAGAAAGCAAAAAATAAGAAGCACGAGGAGGGAGATCTGGAGGAGAGTGGAAGGAACACGGGAGAAACAAGGAAAATTAGTTCTCTTTTTTACCAGTATAATATATTTTTGTGCTTTTGTTTTAGTGGATTTTACCATTCGAACCCCACAGTACACCATAGGAATGTGTCTTATACCTTTTTTTTCCGTCAGCTGGAGAGATTATCGGTCACATGGGGCCGAGGACTCCCTAAACAAACGAATATGAATACCTTGACTTTTATTACTTATGGTGTATTTATTTATTATGCATTCTATTAATAATGAATATTTTTCTTAAAACTAAAATTATCGCAACATATATGTTAGTATTATATAGTTAGAATTATTATTATATTATATTTATATATTATTATTATTATTATATTGTAATAATATTGTGCGTAAATTAAAATCAATTATTATTATTATAATATTTTGTATATATTATTTCAGATATTAGAGTGAAACATACGTAATTTATTATTGATATTTATATGCCATTTTGAAATTGTAATAATATTCAAATTATATATTGTATACTCTGTGGATCTATGTGGTGGATCATTCTGTGCAAGTGACCTTACTTGCTTGGGTTCTGCTAATTCCTTAGAACGAAATTTGGATTTGGAATTTCATTACGAAATCGCGAGCTACGAATATTCTAAATAACAAATTCGATACTTATTAAGGTTATTTTAATAATTTATATTTGAGTTGTTTATTATTTTAGTTTATTTTATTATTTTAATATAATTATATTTTTGTCTTCCTTTATCTTTCCTGTCTTTGTTCTTCTTTTGCTCTCCATCCTAGTTTAGTTGTTATATTTGTGGGATGGTAGGTGCTGGTTTATCTAATTATTATGCTATTTAGGAGTTATTGGCAGTTGGAGCTGACCGTCGCGGCGCCTTCACGCATTACTCTATTAATTATGTATCCTCACTCTACTTATTATTCACTTTATTAATTGACTTGTATTACTTTAATTAGTTGAGTGATGTAATTTATGCATTTATTATTCATTGATTTTCACTATATCCATATTGAGTACGAGAGAGATATCAAGCTGTAATCTATTAGTTCAGTCATATATGTGTGTATTGAGGGATCTACTGGTGACCAACCATACGTTCCGCCAATGGGGCATTATTAAAACGACATAGTTAGAGAGACGCCGGATCAACAATAACAACAAACAAAAAATTGTAAAGAATTAAATAATAGGGTATGCGACTGAATATGTTAAAGCATAACAGAGCAGCGGCAGTAGTCATCATTGTGCAAGAGATTTCTAAAAACTTCGGTACTTTAGGCTATCCGGGGTATGCGGCAACCTTAGCCAGCCCGGAGAGGTTCCAGAAACTGAGAGGGTCTTTGCCGATATTACTTAAGACCACACGAAGGGCAGCCAACTTTCGCCTATCAATTTCGAAACAATACTCAAAATCTGAACTCGTTGAGAAAGCGTTTATAATATTGTTCATGATAAGGCAGGCTCTGCATCGCTACCAAAGCTCGTCACTCTCTTGTAACTTGGATATTAACACTTAAACTATCTATGTTTTAAAAATATCTGCGATTTATATACCTACTGTTATCTCTAGTTCTTGCTTCTTGGTCATATAACAAAGCGAGATTGAATTATTTCGAGACATGTTTATTTTCTTCATTGATATCTCATTATTCTTGTTTGCAAAACTTCAAGTGATTCTTGTAGCTCTACGATGTACTCCTTCAAATATTTCAATTTCCTTTCATAGCTAAGTCCTCAAGAGTTCTACAGAGTATTTAATTAACGATCTGTCATAACTATTATAGGACTTGATCTTGCTCTTGTTAGCAACGTTACGTTTATAATTTTTATCATTTTGTTAGTTCTATTTCTAAATTCCAAGCAATGTTCTTACAATTCCAAACTGCTTCTAAAAACCACATCCAAATCCTCTTTGCCAGTAGGTCTAATTATAAATAATATAAATTTATAAAATCCTTAAATGATTTACTACTGTGAAGAATCTTATTACACTTTTTACTACTGAAATTCGTTTTCCACTTACAAACCTAACCAAGAAATTTATCCAAGCCAAGCTGAAGTTTTATATTAACTATCAAGATTCCCAATAGAGGTAGCAAATTTTTAATACTAACAGCAAGCTAAGAAACCATACTTTCTATTCCCACACTCAAATCTTTATATTGAATAGGAGAAGAGGAAAAGAGGAAAAAAGGAAACGAGGAAAAGAGGAAAAGAGGAAAAAAGGAAAAGAGGGAAAGAAATGAGGAAAAGAGGAAAAGGGAAAAAGGGGAAATGAGGTAAAGATGAAAAGAAAAGAGGAAAAGAGATGAGGAAAAGAGGA
The DNA here is from genome assembly GCA_015478945.1 of Trachelipus rathkii. Lineage (NCBI taxonomy): Eukaryota > Metazoa > Arthropoda > Malacostraca > Isopoda > Trachelipodidae > Trachelipus > Trachelipus rathkii. Next base: position 28,827 of record JABUQX010014799.1, read on the forward strand.
AATAAGAAAAAAAGAGGAAATAAGGAAAAGAGGAAATGAGGAAAAGAGGAAATAAGAAAAAGAGGAGAAGAGGAAATGAGGAAAAGAGGAAATAAAAAAAAGAGGAAAAGAGAAAATGAGGAAAAGAGGAAAAAAGGGAAAGAGAAATGAGGAAAAGAGGAAAATAGAAAAAGAAGAAAAGAAGAAAAGTGGAAAAGAGGAAAAGAGGAAAAAAGGAAAAGAGAAAAGAGGAAATAAAAAAAAAGAGGAAAAGTGGAAAAGAGGAAAAGAGGAAAAGAGATGTGCAAAGAAATATAACCATGAGGGTCACCAAATTTTATGATCTCTAATGAAATTTCTAAATATTAATCACCAAAACCTTGTATTCTGTTATTCAACCAATATTATATCCAATTAAAAGCTACACAAACAATATAATATTATGAGATAACTTTTGAATCCGCTTGCCCTGCCATGGGTTACTTTATCACATCTATCACAAGATTAGTTTAAATCTAAATATAAAAAATATATTAACACAATTAGTAATATACTCCATAAAATGTTTTGTCTGCACATGGTTTACCCTGAATTTTTTTATCCTATCTTTATTATGTTATAAACACGGACTAGCTCATTGGACACTCGGCAAACAAAGTGGAGCCAAAGGGCCGGGTAATGAAGCGCTATTGGTATGAAGCTATTCTATCCTTCGGGGCCAGTTGGACATTGATGCGTGTCCGTTAAAACATAATTGATTCAACATTCCAATCTGCTTGAAGAGTGGATATGAATATTAGGTGAAATAGTGTATACTATATAGTTATTGATTATATAAATAAATAATATAACATATATAATAATTGATAAATGAATAACTGAATAAATCTATATATTTTGTATTCAAAATTATTAATTATAATATTCCTAATACTGTCAATTTGCCTTTGCACTTTTTAATTTCAATGTGCATAGTTCTTTTCCTCTATTTGTCAAGTATATATACTAAATAAACTATATTAAATATATATACATAAAAATAATTAGGATTTTTAAAAGTTTTATATTAAGTAATATATATAATATTATATATATACTTTAAACCCTTAAAAAAATAATTGAAAAATTTTATATACATAAAATTATTTTTTAAATTTTGGGGAAGAATAAAATTATTCTAATATATATATATTATTTGTTCTTATTATTGCTTTTAAATTTACTCTTATGTTTGTTTTTTAGATTTTACAAAGTATTAAATAATAAAATATATAAAGATATATATATTTATTATATATAAGTGTATACCTAGTTCAATGACGACTCAATAGGTTATATATTCTCTAATAACTATTATGAAATTTCTAAAAGCGTATGATTAATTGTTATTTTAATTTTAAGTAATTTTCGTCAATATGAATAATAAGAAATATAATTTATAACTTTAGCTTGGGTTACAATTATCAATGATGACGTATAAGGAAAAATAGTACTAAAACAATTTATAAAGTCTATAAAGTGTTTGAGTGAATTTAATTTTTAAGTGAAACTTCTCATGTTTTATTGATAATTTACTCTATTAGTTTTTAGCTCAGCTGTTGTGAATATATTTTTGAAGTTATGAAGTTTTGATTTTTCCTAAAGTATTTAGAGAAATATTATAGAATAAATTATAATAATACTGGGGGCCTTTCAAAATTAACATACCAACTTCCCGTTTCCAGAAGTCATAACTTCTAATATATATAGGTCGTCGTATGAGAATAGCGCGTGATTGTATATTGCGATATTTGACATGGCGCATATTTTCTCTTTCGTGCAATACGGTGTTATTTTTTGCTACTTAGAAAGAGTATGTATTTTTAGGTTTTTTTGATTTGTGCATATAAATTATATAGTGACAGATTACATATTTGTCTAGAACTACATATGTTTGGAATATTTTATTCTTCTTTTTGCCTTTTCTTCACAAATTTTTCTTGGGTTGAATAAGTATCAACTCGTAAAAATTTCCATTTTATGTATTCTCTCGCGTAGATGATTCTCTTTCAATTTACCAATCCTCACTTGTCACTATCCTAATCTGATAATTTCGTTCAATATAACTCTGGCTTCGTAATATCACTTAGATGATTTCGGGGGCTTTCTCTCTCCCACCCATTCTTCATGCTCGTTCTAAACTTTATACTAAAATGAAATCGTTGTGAAGGAGGTTCTCTCTCTGCACATCTCTCTCAGTAAGTCAATCCTCTCCTTCTTGAAGTGAAATGAGAACGATACCAAAAATCTCTAGGTCTTCTCTTCTCTCCTTTGAGTGTTCTCGCGCTCTCCCCTATGACATCGTCTAGTCTCCATAGATAGCATCGGTTGTGTGGTGGTTCTCTTCTTCTCTCTCTCTCAGCGTTCTCGAGTCTCTCGATTTCTGTGACAGTGGTTACGTCTTCTCTACGTGAGAAACCTTTTTGTTGATAAAGTAATCGACGTATATAGCGTAAGAAATAAATAAAGGTGCTAATATAGATTCTGCAGGGAATATCTTTCAATGTTTGTTTCAGTAACTACACGTCTAATTGCAACTTAGTTTGATTTCTGTTTCTTGGTGAATTTGTAATAGATTTAATATGTTGTTTATACCAAGGGGGGGGTAGCCAGGGGGGGGCTGAGGGGCTGCAAGCCCCCCCGAACACCTGAGAAAGTTTCACGGTAAAGAGTGAGCTCAATTATTTTTCAGCAAGAAGACAACTTAGGGACAGGATGGACCTAACTATATAATATTGTCTTTATACTTATTTCAAATTACTAAGACATATTCGGAGTATATTGTGCGACATCGTACGACCGTATTAAGATCAAGTGCGTATATTATATAATATCTGTAATACTGATTATAAATATATAGTGAGTATATATATATAAGTTAATTATATATATATTATAATAATATTATTATATATATAATATATATATATATATACAGATATATATGTTATAGATATATATATATATAGTAGTTAATATATATACTGATATATAGGTCATATATTACGTATAGTATATTATATATTTATATATATAGATATATATACGCACAAATTGTGTATACTGATTATTATATATATATATATCAGTATATAGTAGTATATTAGCTATATACTATTATATATTAATATATAGTAATATAGTTAAGTATAAGAATAGTATTGAAGCCTCGTTATTCAGAAAATCGGTGATAAGCATAAACAAACAACTGGACCAGATCCAAATCGAAGAAAAATGTAAGGGGGAGAATAGAGGGAAAAACCTTGTACCCAATAATTAAAAATAGTAGCGTTTATGGGGGCCACTAAGGGATCTGGCAATTAATAGGGCTCAGTACTCTGACGTTATTGGAATTATACGAACTCCAGCTAGAAATGACGGAAAATTTTTAGGAGGGAGGCTATTCTTACAGGAAATTCTGGACACATGGATCGGGTGACTTGAAATTTAGAAGATCGTACTTTGTACTTTTAATCTGTCCAAAAATCCTAGCAATGTAATATCTAGAATCCGATAGATAAACTAATTGATTGTATATATCTATATGTCACGTTCTTTTACGTTTGCAGACCATATTTACAAAGGAAAATAGTGAAAAAGTTAATAAAACAATTTTGTGTTTCAGTATGTATAGAGCGTGATTAAAAAAACTGATTCTCCTTTCTCTAGAACAGTTTTTTCACTTTTGATAGTAAGGTACGCGATTTGGTGGTGATGGAGTGATACTTTTAATAATTTAAAGAGGATTTTTATATTTGTTCGCTCGGTTTATGAATATCTTCATGAAAGCATTGGCAAATATAGTTTTGGAGAGACTGCGGCTATCATTGATTTAAAACTCGAAAAATTAAGAGGCACCGGATATGATGGAGCGGTCTTCCATGAGAGGCGAAATTTCGGAGGAGTGCAATCGTTATCGAATGAGTGATTCTAAACTCGTAGAGCGATTGTGTAGCACATTAGATTAAAATCTATGTCTCTCAGTACTATCTTAAAATTGCAGGGCAAGTTCGACGTCTTAGGTATGTCATCTCTGAAATATGCCACTTTTTTTTCGATCGGAGTCCGAAGCGCACAAAACTTCTTGGAAGATAAAAATAAGTTTTAGGAACAAAATAAAAGAGGATCAAAAAGATGTGCGAGACAGATGGTGTAAAGGCAAGAGCGGTTTTCTGTTTCAAGAAGAAACTCTTGAGCGGCAATATTGGTCATTGGAAGATAATCAAAGAATGGCCTGGTGATCTGATCACAGAAAGCTACTTCGTGTTAAATTCAATTCATAAATGAATTTTATAATGTATTTATAAATTTTTAAAGTAAACTTCTTGGAATAACCGTACACTTGTACAAAACAGGTACAGAGTGTCCAGTTGAACATTGTCAGTGCATATAATACTCTAGTTGATAAGATCATTAATTCAAGCTTCTCGAAAAAGTGAGGACAAAATGCAGAGCACAGATTTAGAAAACAAATATTACACACAAGCGTAGATAATGTATGCGACAGCTTAGTGTATCTGAAATAAACAAGTTTGGAGAACTAGCTGAAGTTTCCAGAAACATGTGTAATGTGCCTACGTCGGATCCGAATCATCGATTATCGCATCTCAAAGTTTTGTATCCGTTTAATGATTGGATCTGATTTCTCGTTGACTATGATCGGATTTCTCTCGGCATGAAACGACTATCATTTTCACTAGGTCAGTATATTTTACCAGAAGAGTGCAAAGTACCTTATAAGCATATTGAAAAGCAGTCCTCTTTATAAAAAACGACCTCAGACCGTCACAAGGATACACCTAAAACAGAGAGTGGGTTTCTGGCAGCGTAAATGGCTTTTAGAAAATGAAAAAACCAAAAAGCTACGATCAGGTACTGTTGGTAATTGTGACAAAGAGGAGGTTTCCTACATTGCTACTCTCCTGAAATTATTTTTAAGCAGTATTGCTCTATCCATTACTTCACATAGAAAAAACCTTTTCGACATTAAGGCAGCTCTGAAAACGTATTTCCGGAATAGTGTAGAATGAGGATCGCAATTACAGGTCTTGCTTTTATACTGTCATATTCATCGAGGATCTCACAAAGAAGTCAAGCAATGAAAATAATTTGAATCACTTCAGTCAAAAAGCAAGAAACTGAAATTGACCTTATAAAACGATGTAAGTTCTTTCATATCAGATTTTATATTATAATATATATATATTATATTATATTTACTATTATATATATATATATATATATATATATATAAGTATAGTGATATATATATTAGGTTATTTAGGTAGTATATATATATAGGTAAATATATATATAGTATATATGAAGTATATAATATAGTATATAAATATTATAGTTAATTATAGATATTATAGTATATTTATAATATATATAATATATATATAATATAATGTATATAATATAAAGGAGTATATATAGGTATATATAAGTATTAATAATATATATGCTATAAATTAACGATCTAGTTCCCTGATAAATTTGAGTATATATATATGTTAATTTGGTAAAATATAGAAGTTAGACATGATACTCATCTATCTACTGACGCGGATGGGATTAACTAAAGGCAAAACATATGATTCAAAATATATATATAATGAAGTAATGTTTTAAAAACTAGGCCGAAGAGATAGTTTATTCAGCTGGTGTTCACTACAGATTTATTAGTAAGAATGGACTAAAGTATAATATATAATTACAGTAGTTATTATAATATATATATATCCTGGAACATTAATAGCTTTTATAATATTTCGGTAATTTTGAAAGTATTTTACTAATATAAGATATATATAAATATATATAGCTATAAATAATATATTATAAAGAACATAAGATAGCAGGGTAGAAGGAGTTGTACATATTAGATAGGGTTTTATTTTTATTTATATTAGAAAATGATTTGTAAAAATCAGTGAGCTGTGAAAAAGTAGAAGCCTGCTTAGTTTATATCAAGGGATAAACTATAATTTATTCTAAATATAAATATATTTATCTTAGTAATCTAGTACTATAAGTATAATAATATAAGGAGGTGTTAATAGATTTAGAATATCTCCACTATTTGACGTAGTATATAGTATTTCTGAGCTACTATTATTAAATTATGATATATATTATATATATATAGATAAAGGTTTGATTGTGTAGTCATAATATCTTCGAATTTGTAAATGAAGATTACTCTTTATATATATATGAGAAAAGTACTAGAAAAGCACTATGTCGAATTACGATAAAATCATTGAGGAAAAGAAGAGATGAGAATGCTGACATGTAGATTTATGAATGTGAGATTAATTATATTTATTATCAATAATACTGAAAACATGAATATGAGTTAAGGTAAATATTATAATAAATGAATAAAGGATGAAAGTAAATGAAAATACTAATATAAAATTGTTTTGCTAATGGAGATTAAATTGTATTATATTATGTTATATATATATATATGAATAATAATATATACAATATATAATATATATAAATATAATATATAGATATATTATATATATATATGTATAGTATATTATATAATATTTCACATGTATAAATAGCTTCTAAAAATACATCAGATATTATTATAATTTATATATGCTAATATAAAATTATTACTATATTGCCCAGTAGTAATATAAACAAAAGCACTATAAAATTTAGTAGCGTTTTAAAAAAACTAAATTATATATAACTTAATTAAAAGTATAATATCTTAGATATTATAATCTATTATTCCCAGCCTTTTTCCCCCAAAAGACAGATCCCCCCAAAAAAGATAGATATTTCCCCCCTTTCGATCGTTCTACTGAGATTATTTACCCAGGTCCTATTTTCACTGGATAAGTGTCAATTTACAAGTTTGCCCCCTTGGCTTTTCGGGGACATTGAAGGCGACTGGGAAACGGTATTTAACAGGGAATACATGTGAGATAGGCGGATCGCATTACAGGTCTTTGCTGTACTGTCAATCAGATCGAGATCTGCAGCAGAGGAATGATCCAGCAATGAAAATATGTTTTGAGTCACCTCGTCAGAAAGCAAGGAAACTGAAATTGACCTTCTATTATGAAACGATGGTAAGTTTTTGTTTTATTTATTACAGACACATATATATGAGTAATAAGATAGATTATATATATATATTACACTAAGATACAATATATCTATATCAATTATAGCTTTTAATAGATTTCAAATCTATAGTTATGAGTATTTATGAATAACTTGAGTTATATTATATTTAGGGAGATCATAGTTTAAAAATATATAAACCTAATAATATTATTACATATTATATTTACACAAAGAATAATGTCCTATAAGAGTATATTAATAAAATAGGTACTAAACTATTATTTATATTAATATTATGATATACAATTATATTAAAGAAATTAAAAGTTAATAATATATATATCATGTAGCAGAGGTTAAGATATATAGAATTTAAAAGCTATAAGTATATATAATCTCTATAGTAGAATAGATTATACAGATATATATATACTATATTTGAATTTTGTATACTTGTTCAAATAAAATCTATATATGTAATTATTATTAAATATTATTAAGTAATAATATACCCTATTATGTATTAGTAAATATATATATTATATTACTATTTCGTGATACAACTTATTACTAATTATATAGTAATGGCGTTAAAGCTCTTTCATAATATTATAAATCCTACTTATTATAAATTTATATAATCATATAAATATATATGATAAATTTTATTTTATATATCAACCATTTCTATTTAATATAGGTATATAAATTTATTTATAATTATATATATTAATTATATATAATATATATATATAGTTATACCTATTATATTTGGAGGCTTTGGAGTCTGTAGAAATCTGTATAGTCTGTAGATATTATATATTAATATAATATTATAGAGTGATTTATTATATCATATTATATCATTATAATATCACACTTTTCACATACCTGTATTGTCTTTCATTTATTATATAATACAAAGCGCTACATCAACATTTAAAGACTGATTCAGACATTTTCACTAATAGAGGGTTGGAAGTTTGTTCATATAGTATATATATATAGGGTTATACAAAAATAATAATATCTTATATATTACGTAGTAATATAATTATCTATAGTAATATCTTACTAATTGCTTTTACCCCGCAATATTATTTTTAACCTTACTCTGGCAATGTATCGGTAACGATAATCTCGGGCAGGCTCCGCCCGAAAAAAATTCCCTTGGGCTACGGGCCTCTGGTTGATCATAAAGATTTTGAAATCTGGTTTTTTAAGTTAAAAAAAGAATTTAGGACCCGAGATTAAATTTCATAGAACCAGTAATATCGCAATTTCGAGTAAATAGTAATTCTCTTTACGTAATGCATAGTCTACACATGGGTGGACTCCTATCCGATCTGTTGACTTGATCGTTCTGCTTCTTTGTATTTTGGGAATCTTGTCTATGGCACTAAACCATATCGAATACGTATTCTACTCGATAGTGCGTTTGAGAAATAGAGTTTTGATTCCTGATCATATCTTCCTCTTTTTGAGTTTACTATCACATATATTGTGCTCTGTCAGTGATTTCTGCAATTCTTTTGATTTACTTTCCAGTTGCTCTATAGAAGCTACTGTGGACAAGGGTTCCCCTCTAAATAAGGGGTTTCCAACCTATATTGCTTGTGGACACAATGAATCCTAACTTTAAGTATGTGAACCCCCATATACTCATATGTAATATTCTTAGCTCATTTTATGGAACCCTGAAATAACATTTTTCTTTTGTGGACCCCCTCAAAGCTTATTTTAACCCCGGTCGAGAAACGCTGCTCTAATTCTAATAACTTTGCTGTTCTTCAAGGTTATTTCCTATCGCCAACTATTTTTCAACTTATTTTTAAGACTTTCTACCTGTCGCTTTATTACTTATCTATTCTTATGATGACGATCCAACTCTTTATTAGAATATTAACTATAAAAAGTAAACCATCCAACCAACAAACACGTGTTACTAAGGTTGACTCATCTTTAATTTTCTAGTATATCTAGTTTGAACAAAGAAAATATGGTTGTTTATAGTACCTCAAAAACCAGTTTTTCAACTATATCTATCAACTCGACATAATCTCCCACATAGCAACCATATTTTCTTCTAAACTTACTAAACTTAAAGCTCAAATCATAGTCTCTCGTTAAAATTTTTTGGTATTTTCTTCCATAGGGATTTTTCTCGCAAGGGTCACGCTATATAAGATACTATGAAGTTAGGTGGTTTTGAGGGACCCTCCATAGAATGTTTAGCTATCATCCCAAAGCTTGCGCTGCGTACACCTTTTATGAGTTTCAAATTGCACCGTCCCATGTTTCTCAAGTATATCTACAGGGTGAAGTTGTTCGAATGTAGCGAGTAGTATGTGTCGCTTTTATTTGTAAGCGAGTGGATCGATGTGTCACATACAGCTCTTATGTAATAGGGTCTAAGGTTATGGTCCATTTCTATCCACATTATTCGCTTACTCATCTAGATTCCTTCACTCAATATGTCTGTCGTCAAAATATGTTTGCCACTACATTTCACCAATACTACCTTCTAACCTGTCACATTCTTGTAAGAACTCTAACCCTGTTTGACTCTTTGGCTTGCATAATCCACCTTTTTGTTGTTGTAGTGCGGCTCATGTGACTCCTCTTCCATATATTCCTCATCCATTCTCTGGACCAGTCGTTTGACGCCGCATAATATACACAGCACATTGTCATTTGTGCTGGAGGACTTCGCTCTCGAATAAAGGTGATAGTTCCACGCAGATCCATCCTTTTTCTTCACTATCTTATATTTTGTCATTTTTCTTGCAAGTTTTGTTTCACTAAACACACTGACTATTCTGGAGGATTGCATATGAAAATGATCATTTAAAGTATATTTTTAAATATAATAATTTATAATCGTATATTTACTATCAATCCCATCAGAGAAAGAAATGAAATTTTCGTAACTAGTTGTTTGAGTATACAAATAACTATTATATATAAATTAAGAGTATTTAACTATTATATATAATTATACTAATTATATATATATTACTACTATATATATAGAGGACTGTGGAATATATTTAATATTATTATTATTTAAAATATTAACAACACGTTAACACGTTGACATGATAACTACCGTGTCTATCGTGTTATGAAAAAAAAGGAAAATTAATATATATTAATGTAATATCTGCAATGGTGATCGTTTTTATGTGACATAATGTGAAAATTCATAAAAAATGACTGCAGATAATTTTTTTAGATTGTTCCCTAGATCGAAAAAGGGATTTCATGGCTCTGTAACATTGAAATGCTTGTAGTGCGAGAGAACGCCGCGTGCGTGTGTGGTGTAGGGTGTGGATCGTTTGTTCCTGTTTTTACCTCCGCGTTGGTAACGATTATCAAAGAAGGTGATCGAGCACCAATTGTTTCACTTAAGAGTACGGTAAATTTTCAGACGCTCATTAAAACGCTACGCGTAATTCGAGATTTCACGTTCTGTTTTAATTACTTTGAACGGTTTACAAAAGTTGTTTTTTTTTTATTTTTTTATTTCTTTTTTTTCTTTTTTCTTTATAGCTTTTTTTTTTTTTTTTTTTTTTATTAAAGATTATTTTCGATTCCTTCGTTCCTTTATATAGAGAAAAATTAAGGATCTTAGACTCATCATTTCTCGAGTATCTTCGCGAAAACTTTTCAAACGAACATTATAATTAAATACGAATAGTGATAACCGAGACATGTGTGCGATGGAGTCATTTTTGGTGAATGTTTTCGTTAGTCGTGTTAAGTTGCCATACCGAAATAGTTTTCCATTTCTAGTGTTAAATGATGCGAAAAGGATGACTAGTTTTTTAAAATTCGTCGAACCACGATTTGTGCGTGCCACCTTAGGCTCGTCGTTTAGGTAAAAAATGTCGGCAAACCGAATAATGTGCTACCTTTGTTATGTAACCTGCCTTAGTTTACAATGCAGACTTATATACTGAGTTTTTAGCTGGGTCAGTTTCGTTTACAAAATAAATATAAAACTAAAAAAATTTATTTAAAAAATAATAAAAATAACGATATAATTTCTCAAGAGGTTATTACTATACTAAAACCTAAAAATTGTTGATGTAAAAAAATATTATTTACCTAATCAGCTAAAATTAAAGGCAATAGTCATTAAGTTGTGGTTATAATATTTGCAAACAATAGAATTGCTCAATTATAGTTCATATAGTCTTATGACAATACACCACACACACACACACACACACACACACACACACACACAACACAACACACACACACTTCATATGATAAATCACATGATAAATTTAAAATGCATATATGAAATTATAATATTCGAGAAAAACTGTATACAAAATATATAAACACACAAACTCATAATAATATTGTAAATACAATGGAATAAATGAGCAAACAAATATAACAACCTTCAATTTGTAAACAAATGCGATAAAAATAAACAAACAAAGAAAATCATCTTATCGAAGTAAGCTAACACATTGCTTATAGTGTAAAATAAACATTGATTGCAGCATGGAAATCGTTTTCATCGCTTTTCTACAATCGAATTTGAACACACAGTTTTGAGCAGCAAGATTTCTTAATTCTGGTACAAGTTTGGTTTGGAAGGAAACACCCCGAGAAAGTGAGGAGTGTTTTTTTATAGAGAGGCTGAGACTAAACATTTATCATTTGTATCGATACTTATTACTTTAAGCGACACCGTGAAATAAGAGCTTTTTCCCGTTGCACTTGATTAAAAAAGCTTATATTATATCCTTCACCGTTACTGCGCATTCTTAATTGGAATATTGTAGAACAATGAGAGAGAGAGAGAGAGAGAGAGAGAGAGAAGAGAGAGAGTGAGAGAGAGAGAGAGAGAGAGAGACGAGAGGAGAGAGAGAGACAAGAGAGAGAGAGAGAGAGAGAGAGAGAGAGAGAGAGCGGATTATTATTATTATTATTATTATTATCATTATTTATTATTTATATTATTATTATTACTTTACATTTATTATTATTATTAGATAAGTTTTATTTAAGCTTCGATTATTTAAAATGTATTATTAATTATTATAGCTTAAGTTTATAACATTTTTATTTATTGTTATATATTCTTAATTTTGAATGAAATTAAAAATATTCGTACGAAACTTTAAATTTGATAACAAACATTTAATCTAAATAAACTTTTGGTAATAATTTTAGATTATTATTGTTCATGTTATTATTAATTGTAATAGTTTTGAGATTAGAGTCAGTTAGACGAAATATGCGACTGTTTTTTTCCGGTAATACGTACTTTTTCTTGATATTTTAAATATCTTTCGTAACTCATGTAAAAGAGGACTAGAAAAACTACATTGACTTCACAAATCTCTCTCAATATATTAAATATATTACACTCTACCAAATACTATTATTTTATGTTAAATCCGTTTAAGACCATTAAGTTTAGAGTTTTAGAATAAGATTTGACTATTATGGCATTGTTTATAAGCAACAACCAGAATAAAAATTTGTGTTTACTTACCCAAGACTATATAAATAAAACTTCACTGATTTTTGTCGAACGTATAAAGAATAATATATATTACCACCGAAAAACGTTTGTTATAAAATAATCGTAATTGTGCAACATGAGGACAACCGAGTGCTTTCTCATGCCCATGATCAAAACATCGATTATTTTTTAAAAAGAATATCTGATAACCAGTCATAAAAATAGGCGCTCAAGCAAATATCAATACGATAAATCTCATAATATTACAGACAAATTCTTTACCGAAATTTAAGAACATTTTTTTTTTTAATCACACTTCACGAATATTACTGAATATTTCTTTTTTCAAAAATTTCATTATATTTGAAAATATCCACATATATACAACTGGTCCTATTCAAAAGTAGTAATTATATATATATTATATAATAATAGTATAAATTATATATAATATATATATATATTATATCCATATGTAATTATATATATTATACGGTATATATATATATATATATATGTATATATATATATATTATATAGTTTATTGTATATATATATATATATTATTATTTTATATATATATCATTACAATATTGTATATATTTTTAATCAGTATAAAATATATATATTTATAAATAATATATATTTATATAGTACTTATATATATATATATATATATATCTATATATATATATAATATTATATATTATATTATATATATTATATATATATGATATATAATATATATTATATATATAGATATAATTATATATATTATATTATAATCATATTTAATGTGAAGTATATATCTATATATTATATATGATCTTATAAATAATATATAATATATTATTACTATCAGTATAATATAATATATAACTATACAAATTAATTTATATTTTAAAATTCGTGTGAAGCATGTTTAAATTGATATATAATAAAATAGATAATCAAAGGACAAACATATAGAATCACAATAGAGAGCTTTCTTTCAAGCCGTTCAATATCGGCTGTGGTTGATACAGCGTACAGATGTACAAACAGACACAGCAACACACACACACATTATATATAATATAATCTATATATAGTATAATTATATAATTATATAATATATATATATATATATAATATATATTATACTGTAATAGTATTAATTATATATATATAAACATATTAATAATTTATATAATATTTATATATTTATATATATAGTATATATATTATAATATATATTATATATAATATATATAATATAATATATATAATATAATATATATTATATTATCTAGTAAAAATGGGTGCCAAGTAATCAAGTAATAGTATATATAATGTATATTTAGTATATATATATATCTTATATATATAAGTTATTATATATATATATACAAGTATATATATGTATATATATCATAGGTGGGCACGTAATATTTAATATATACCATAATATATATATATATATATATATATATATATATATATACTATATATATAGTATATATATTAAATATATATATAAGATATGATTTTTATATATATATAATGATGTTATATATATATATATATATAGGGTATTATAATAATTAAATAGATTTAATAATAGATAGCAACGGGGGACCAATATTGACAGTGGGTAAGATTGGTCGATGGAGCATCTCTATTGTTGTAATCGTCTTGGTGGGCCTCTCAAAGGTGGTTTCGTGTTAGCTGTAGCCAATACGAATTCTTCGCAATAGTGGGCGACTAATCGAGAGAAGAGGAAAGGTTCATGTATTGAAGATATGTAGCATCAATAAGACTTGTTATTGACCACCTTCATGGCTCTCAATGAGGTGGAGAATGTCTCCAATACGCCACAGCCAATCTGCCCTGCGCAGTGTCTGAAGGATTCCTGGCGGTGTTATCAGCATGTCGCAAAACAAGCCGGTTTTAACATGTTTTACAGACAGTCGTATTTCCATTTAGGTGTAGCATCGGGACTCGCATGCTATGTCCAAGCTCTTAGCTAATTGTCCTGATTTGGACCAATGTTAAGGTAAGTCGGTGACACATCTTTGGCTGAATGTTACGTCTTGCGTTGTCAGTGCATTAGACTAATTCCCTTCAACGATGTAAGGGGCATATGGCACGACATAACGACATATAGTTCGCGATGTACCGTGCGGAGGTTAAGGAACCGCCATCTAGGAGTGCACTCTGTTATCCGCCGTAAAGATATGGCCTCCCGATCATGAGATCCACCTCAACATGCAAATGACCCCGCATATTACATTACGCATTCCTCTTATTAGGTAGCCGTTAGACTATAAAGAGACTAACTCTGGCACTCTCCGTAAGCAGCACATTCGCCAATTGCATCCAGCTCAATGTAACTCGTTCCCGAGGGCACATGCTTAGTCGTGCTGCAGTCGAATGCTCCAATAAATATATCGTGGTCTTTGGCGGCCTCTAATTGGCTGCAAAATATGCTGTGTGAGTATTGTATTTTATCACTCAACATGGGTTCTTCATTGTCATATGAGCCAGCTTAACTTTGCAACTGCCTTCGCTTTGTATGGCGATTCTCTTATGCCCTATTCTCATAAACGCTTTTCCACTAATGACAGAGTCCCATTCGTGGCTCCGATGTTTCTGCCCTGGCTCCCGCCACAGTTGCGCGCATCCTGGGTGTCCATGGTAGGCTTGCACTTCTCATGACCCGTTCAATGGTTTATGCGCTACCAGCTAACCTTGTCGATCCAACTCAAGTATACCATGCTCCTCGGCACGGAGTGGTAATCTGTACCTCCCTCATCCACTTGTTAGTCGACCGTAATATGTTGCCAGTTGGTTGGTAGGGGCTCTAAATATATTCAGAACCTGAATTGGACCACGAAGCTTGTAAACATTTGAACTGTCCCCACCAAAACCTCCCACAATCGCTTAAAGCTTAATGTTACGTAGGTTTGTCATTTGACCTATATATTATATGGCAAATGGTGAAATCCCTATCCAGCCCAACACCATTGTAAGCCTTAATATTGTGTCTCTGAGCTATGTTATTTTGCATAATAAAAGATTACAATTTAAGACAAATAATTCCGTCATATTAATCTGTATTAAGAGCAAGTCGTGAAATTAATTTGACGAGCAGTAAATATATAACATATATAAAATATATTATAATAATTATATATATAGTATATATATATATATATATATACTTAATATAATATATATAT
>JABUQX010014800.1:0-17500 GCA_015478945.1 Trachelipus rathkii
GGGATAGGAGATGCAGAAGATATTAGATCAATGATCTTATAACTGTTATATTAAACACTCATACAATTTTCACAATCAAAAAGATTCCAGAATCTCTAAAAGCGAAAAGTTTATACTAGAAAGACAAGTGTACTAATGGTTCAAGTATTAATTATATCATTGAGTCCATAACGTTCTATACCCTTAGAAAATTTATAATTTCAAATATCATCTATCTAGTCTTCTAGGTGTCGTCTAGTGATAAAGTGAGGTGGGTGCGCTAGTATCAATCTACTTCAGGATCTATCAAATGGGGTTAAATGTTAGAACTGAGAGAATGACGCGAAGTCGAAGAAAAGATTAGTACATCTCAACCTATAATATCGTATAACACTTAAATATCGAGACACAAGATCCAATATGCAATGACTATAATACGTGGGATATAATATATTAGTTAAAACGTATATCGTCTAATATAGGAGTTACCGGGTAGGCCAGAACAACATCTAACATATTTCGGATTTTGACTCTATGACCATGAACGTAAATCTAATCATAATAATATCACATTATATGATTTAGAATCTCTAAACTACATGATATCATATGCACCCTTTTTTCCTTGTGACTCTTCACAGTCGAGAATTCATTCACCTACAATACGAAACGCTTAACTAAGACACGACACCGGATTTACAATAAAAGTACAAATAATATATAATCCATAAAGATCCAACATATAGACTAACCACAATTCCAAATTATATTATCCTCATTCCGATTAATGATTAAATAAATTAAATTTTTTTGTTTGAAATCTTAATTTTATGTCTCATTTACTTCTTTCTTCACCCCACACATCTCTCTAATCATCAAAACTCAATTTTCAAAAATTTTTTTCTCGAAAAACCCCATAGACCGGGAAGTTTTATCCTAAAGAACTGCATTTTAAAAGGAATAACTACGCTTTAGATTGTATTCTCTATTTATAGACTATACTTTTCGCTCCCTATGAATACATTAAACGGTAAAATATACTTATGTGAAAACCGTATAGCACACTCGCTTTTTTTTTTTACCCAGTTGTATAACGTGGGTCCTGCAGCTCATGGGCAGAGCGCTATTAAGGAGGGGGTGTTGACGCCTCAAAATTCATCTAGAAGAATTGCGCAGATGAGCAAGACTGCAGGCTTTAAAGTGAGGGACTTAAAATGAGTAGGAAACACAGAGGTGGAAGAAAATTCCAAGAACAGAGGTGGAGGAACGTAGGAAGTCACGCGCGAACTAGTCTGGAGTTACTAATATCAACACAAAACTCATTGTGCGCCAACACAGCACCCTTGTGCTACGAGGCGTCGTAAGGTGGTGGCACGCGAGTGTAAAGTTCCCTCGGCAATGCGCACGGTACCTATATGAAAAGAGATATAAGCACAAATCGGCGCAAAGATAGATGGGTAAGTGTAAGTGAAAGTAATGGACAGTTTATTAGCCTGTTTGGCCTTTTGGTCTCGAGCCTATCCAAAGCGGGTATGAACCGAGAGGCCCCCCAGATATTGAGAGATATCATACATAAGGGGGATGATACCTTTGTTATGAGCTGGAGTACTGAAGAAGAGGAAATAAAGTTAGCATTCTAGAAAGAACCCATCTTCGAGGCGCCCTAGAAGCTATTGGTGATGTGAGGTCCAAGAATTTTTTTGTTTTTGTTAAACGGTAGGGAAGATCGAGTGAAACCGTCGAAAAGGATAAAGTTTGAAAGGTGTCTTAAGGAAGGAGATTGTGTAGAAGTTGGCTTTTCAAAGAATTGGAAATTTAACAAGTTGTAGAGACCCACTCGGAAATTCTATCTGGCAGATACGGAAATAAATCAGAAAGTTAAGTACGTAGAAGCAATTTCTAGAGTAAATGAGCAGTAATTGAATATGAGTTGGAGAATGAAGGGTCGAGTATCGACATATGAGTGGATAGAGTTTAGATGGTTGTAGTGAATCATTAAGTGAAAAGCATGAATAAGATGTAGGAGATTAAGAAGGAAACCTGAGGAACACGAGCCACTATTGACAAAAAGAAGAAGTCGCTCGCCATAACAACACGATATTCTGAGCGATTTGAAAAGAGAGGTAGTACATAAGCAAGCCAAAGATAGAGACGAAATGGTCGAGCTTAAGAGCAGAGTGACCGCATGTCATACCGGTCAATGATGCTTTGATTATGTCAGCCACCGACACCTACGCAAGTCTCCCGTAAGTGTCCTAAGGGAGAGAAAATAAATCTTGTGTAAATTAGGATAAGTATACTCCGCAGTCGACTCGAGAGACGAAAGCTGTACTGGGATGAAAAGGAAAGGGAATGATTCCAGTGTTTCTGAGACGTTGGAGAGTTGAAAAATGGTTTCAAGATTTATAGAAGATCCAAGTTGAGCTATATGGACGATAGTTAGTAAGGCTCATGAGCGGCTTCTTTTCGGAATAAGGGTTGGGGACTATGCGTCTTCCAACTGAGTGGATAAGTGCTAGGTATATTGAGACATAGAGAATATAGTTGAATGAGGGGTGGGTAGCGCGGAAGCACACTTCCTCAAAACTCAAGGCATAGGAAGCTGAGAGGAGAGGAGGAAGAGAGGATGAAGGCGGAGAGATAACGGTGGAGTAAGGAAGGAAGAAATAGGAGGGGAAGAGATGGCCTTTTCAGTTAGAGTATTAACAACATAACCAAGAGGATAAAGAGGAAGAGATGGTGACAAAGTTATTAGAAATGGTTTGGCAAGAGGGCCAGAGGATTGTCCAGAGTACGAACCAAAGGTTATGTCGAGGCAACTTCGTTTAATGAAGTCACGCTTTGCTCCGCGGAGGGTGATCTGCAAGATTTCTAGCTTGATTGAAAATTAGCGAGAGTGATAGGTAGTAATGAGATTTTTCCGACAGCCATGATTCACTGGTCTCTAGGTGATGCAGAGAAAAGCACGATCGAGGCCATGGATTTTTGAGAGAAAAAAGATTTATTGAAGGAAGGAAATGAACTGTTCATTCCATTACATTAACTCACACTTTATGGGCAGAAGCCTGAGGGTTTCGATGATCAAAGGGTCCCACTCCAGAGTAGTCCAAAGATTTAAATTGCGACCAGGCTCACTCTTGCCAACAATCAAAATTTCCTACTACGCTCAGCATCAACCGGATCTAATTTTAATCCAACTATATGTCGTAAATATTTTAGACCTCGGAGTACTTGTTCCAGTTGCCACCATCAAACATAACTTCACATCGCGGACCTTTTGTTATATCATCATCATTTATTGTGAATCTAAATTTACTTAAAAAACGGCCTCTTTTAGCTTTACCTCCCATCCCATGATCAAATTAAATAGCCAGTGTAGATCATAACAGATGCCTGCTCACTCCAATTAATATTCAAACAGCGGCCACTACGGGGCGTTTTCTGTTCTGTCTAGTTGCACTTTCCATATAACAGGGCTGTCACTATAACATACATATTGCTTTAATGCAATTGCGAAACTTTACCATCTAATCATCGATAGATCATTCCCATGGCCCTAGAGAGTTCTCCTGTTAATGCTGTCAATCGTCTGTGAAAGTCCATAAATACATAATACGGTTTGTTTTTTTCTCTATTTGCTCAAGTGAAAATATTTATCTACACCACACACTCTACGACTGTCCAAAAACGACATTTTCTTCAAGATTATACAGTCGCATCAAGTCATCACATACATTTTCAACTCAAGAATATACCATGTAATGAAAGAATTTTTTAAGCATTTTATCGGTATAAAAGTAGGAATTTATGTTGAAAGTAGAAAACAAAATAACACTCAATCAATATTAATTTTTCTGGAGTATTATGAATTATAAGGCAGTTGAGGAAACATAGTCATCCATACTACAACAGCTGATAAATTAATTCTATTAGAGTTTGTATGGTCCCATTGGTGCACATCGCGAATGAGGATAAGTATGCCCCGTCTTGACTTTATGAGTTAAGATAGTGCTATCACTAGGTTACTTCTTTCGCAGTTGATTTCAGCTAGGAGCTAACAGATACGATCCCTCAGCACATCTTGTTGTATGAACAACATTGCATGTGCCGCTTGTCCAGTAAATCACAATGTATCAACCATAATTCTCTTGATCATGTTCACAGGAATTATCTATAGTCATCTCATGTTATTATCATTTTCTTCTACCGTCTTCTCTAAAGATAAATCGTCCCGCAATACTAGCATATTCCTTCTGACAAGAGCTGGTAAGTATTGTGCAGATATTTTGAAGTGCTGCCTCCAACTCTTTCTCACTCGTCTATCCTTCATTTTGGTCCAAACGCACTATCTTCCAGATTCATTAATTTATATAGAAGATACCGGTGTCCTTCATACTTTTTTCTTGAATGTCTGGGTCGTGGCAGATATTGTTCGTTTTCAGAACAACTCAGTTTTTTCCCGTTGTTATCCCTTCATCTTCCCTGGACCAAACTAGTTAATTATTTACCTCTTTTTTTATAATTCTCTGCAAGCATTTTTATTATTCCTTTTTTATCATCTTGAATTTATTTTCACATATTTTTCTTATTGATATCTCATTCATTGGACTTTTACGCCATTCAAGTCCAGTGTCTTTGTTAATTTCTTTAAACACGCTTCCATTATTATGTTCATTAACCACTCACTAGTTGAACATTCTTCTTCCTACTTGCATTCATCCACATACTTTTTTGCACTACCTGAATCAAAGCTTGATTTTTTGGCATATCAGATTTGTTCAGTTTTCATCTTGTCCGTGTTTCAAATGATTATTCAGCGTACTACTCACATACTTTTTTATAGGAACTATTTCACATTAATTCTAATCTTATAATTTCCCACTTCCTTTCCTTATCTCTTTCTCTTCCTCCAAGCCTCCAGCTACAGCTGTAATCTTACATAAAATATGTTTGATATTTCCCATCACAATACCCTCACGATTTAACATTCATGCACACATGTACTTCAATACAGATACTTCCCAACACAAATCATCAATGACTTTTTAACTTTCGATACAATCTTACCTAACCAAGACTCTCACTCACACTTTATGAATTTCTTTGCTCTGGAAGAATGTACTTTTACACGCCACACCTCTCCCACATAGTACACATCACTTTCCTACATTGTCCTATGGCTTGTCTCCGCATCCCGCCAAAGAGGTACTGTTAGTCTATCGCGCATCCTTTTCCGGAACCGCATCCAACCATCAGAGGAAGCCAACACAATAACTCTGCATAATCACTCAGGATAGAGTCCATATTTACACAAACTACATTGGACCTTCTCAACAGCTTAATTAATCATGGTAGTATTCTGTAATACAGAGCAATACGAAATCCCATATGCTCTGGCCCAACAGAGTCATCTTATGAAATATCAACCCTTTCTCGGTCCAATACTCAATCCATCTCCATCCAGCGGCAACACAGTTTAAACCTACAGCATGTCTTCGGAATGAGTGTGTTTAGTCCGGAGCATGTGGTGTGAATAAATGCGCGAACTGAGATAATAAAGGTGAGTGACTTAAGGGTGGTGAAGTTAATATAGGAATTGGTAAATGAGGACGTAGTGGGTGGTTAAGAAGGGATGTGCAGGAGGTGTGTTGGGATCGATTGGAGTCAAGGGATAAAGAGTGGTATGGAGCACAATTAAAAGCAGTGTGAATAAATCACGGGAAGCGAGAGAAAGTGCGTGATAATAGGAGCAATGATGTTAGTTCTTTTGTGAGGGAACAGGATTGTGGGGGAGTCTTGCCAAGGGGGTATCCGACACAAACGAGATAGCACAGTAGAGATCTCTCGACAGATGGTGTTTGGTGAGCACTAAGTGGATTTTTGGCTGGCGGACTCACGATTTTAGGAGTATTATGGAAGGTACAGGGTCTTTTCTAATTCGGATTTAGGTATTGTCTTTTCTCCATTTAACTTCTTTATTTTCAGTGCATGTTTGAGCACACACAATAGCCCGTCTTTTGGGACAGTAAGGTATGCTATAGAGATAATAGAATAAGAATAATAAATATATAAATAACTAATAAATATAATAATAGATAATAATAATACATAATAAGTGATAAAATCTTAGGGGTTGGCTAGTGTGACAAGATTGATAAAAAATCGCACGACATGAAGATTAAGAGAGTTTTGAAGAAAGGGGTTAATAGAGATTAAAGTGTAAAGTATGGTTGATATGGTGATTGGTCGATGTGGGAAGGAGAATGGTTCGGTTGGTAAGAGCGTGGATTGTGTGGGCATTGGTGTTGAACCGCGCTGGATGACCGAAGAAAAAGTGATTGGTGGTAAGACGAGATGTGCTGGAAGGAGAAGAAATGTGAGTTTTTGGGCAGAGGCGAGAAGAAGGTGTATAACTGGAGTGAATGGAGGGGATTTTGTAAGGGAGTATGGTTGTGGCCACCTTGTGCCAAGGGATGAACCTTACATTGACGATCTAATAGTGAGGTATCGGCAGTCGGATATGCTTTAGGGTGGTTTTTTGGACTGGAAGAGTTCTTACTAATTAATGTGTACTAGAGGGGGCGGTTAAGCGTGGTGCTTCTTTTCGCTTATTGTCATATTTTCTACTGCTTTTATTCTTTTCCGATGCAGAGCAGCAGCCTTACCGTCCAATCTTTGAGAAATAAAGGAGGATGAAGGAAGAAGAAGAAGAATAATAGATATAAATAGATAAAATAATAATAATAAATGAATAATGATAATGAAATGATGATAATATATGATAATTATAATAATAATAATAATAATAATAATAATATTTAATAATAATAATATAATTTAAATCAATAAATAGATAATAATATAATAGTGAGGTAACCCCCTGGAAGCAAAGAAGCTAAAAACATTCCATCGGTCAACCAGAGGAGTAAGATGCGTAAGTCGGCCAATCACAGGCTTGGACAATGATAACTCTCAGTTACTTTGAGCCTGTATATATCACAGCTGCTGTTCAGTCTTGCAGAAGTAATATTGGTTAATGATAAACTTTTTAAGTTTAAACAAGGGATTGCAAAGCATTAATGTTTTGATGGGTCACTCAACTCTAGTTTATCAACTGTTAAATTATACAGCTCAGGTCAGGCTCAGCATTTTAAAATCTCATTGCTCCAAGCTATGGGTCCATTCAAGTTTAAAATTATGTGGCTCAGACTTCAGTTTAGTGACCCCTTTTATTTCTCATAGTAATTTCTTTTTTTTAATCATCTCTAATCGTTGGTATTTTAATGTCAATTTATTTTCCCCATTATTGGGATAATCATATGCTCCTGTAGATATACATGGGAGAGCAGTTGCTTTGATATTATTTTTCAACCACTAAATGTTATGAACTAATATAACATTTCTTTAACAATGATGGACAGTATGTATCAATGGCATATTTTGCTGGAGTAAATGCTCTCTAGTAAATTTTGCCTCTCCAGCATAACAATTGTTTAAAGTTCTGCATTCGTTTGACCCTAAAAATCAAGGACTATGCTCTAACCTCCAAGATTTGTGTCCACTGTTACAAACTGATCCCTTGTCAATGGTGTAGATCCTGACAAAAGACCTTCAGAATAGAGCCTAAATGTAGAATCTGGGTCATCTTCTGGTACCAGACGTTCATCGCAAAAGAAGAGCTTCCACTTAGACCACTCAGTTTCAATTACTGGAAGACCTTCACATAAAAACTTTGCCACAGATCCACCTGTAAAGAAGTTATACATTGACACTAAAATTTATTTATTATTATTATTTATATTGATTTATTTATGTATCTCCTATATGCGGATGATTTGCGATTCTTTGTGGCAATCTGAGAGATGATTTGAAGGCATTAAGGTAGAGAGATTTGGATCAGGGTAGTAAATAGGAGGTGAGTTTGAAAGTAAACGTAGCATAGAGAGTAAGGTTATGGTTTGAGTGAGGACAGTCCTTCAGTGTGACAGTTATGTTAGATGGTGAGCAGCTGGGAGCAAAGATGTCTGAGGTTATAAATATTTATAGAGGTATGTGTTGGAGAGAAGGGAAACCGGTGATGCAGAAGTGTAGTAGGAAAAGTTGTGTTAATGGCCAGGAAGGTTGCTCGCTGCACCACTTAACACAATCGTTTATGTTTTAAAATTACCCAGTGAATGTCAAAGGGACTAAGTCTGAGTGCGCTAGCAAGTCTGACATGAGGGTTATCGTCGTTACGCTGTGTTATTGTTATCCGGGTAGTGAGACTAATAGTCGCTGGAATAAGCATGAGTATAGATCTAAGAGTTCATGTGTTCAGATGGACAAATCTGAGCGGAGTCATGCTACCGGTGTGAGAAAGAATTAATTTAATATGAAGATTGAGAGACTTTATTAAGAGAGTGTTGTGTGAAGAAAGGGGTAATGAGAGGATAAATAACAGTATGTTGAGATGGTTTGGGGCATGTGAAAGGGAATGAATGAGTATGGTGTTTAAGCGGATGAATATAGTAGGGAGAGTTGTCCGTTGGCGAACCGACTGGCTGGGAGACCGAAGAGAAAGGAGATTGAGTCGGTGAAAGGAATGCCTGGCGAAGAGAAATGTGAGTTTGGCAGAGGGGAAAGGAAATGTGCCTAATAGGAGACAGAATTGGCGGGGTATTTATGGGGGCATGTTGTGGCCCCACCTGGGCCAGGGGATTGAACCCTGTACCATTGACGCATTTACCATACGGTGAGGTCCTTCGTTCTTCATAAAAAGGTCTCCAAGATGCTCGGTAGTGGGTGGATGTCTTCTGTCTAGTGACGAGCTCTCACTAAACTTAATATGGTACAGAGGGGGCAGGTAAAGGCTGGGCTTTCTTTTCGACGTTTGTCATGTTCTCTAATGCACTTCTTTCTTTTCCGATGATATATCTTAGCGCACCTTACTTTTCCCCCAATCTTGGGCAAAGAGGAAGATAAAGAAAGAAAAGATAGAAAGATTATAATATATTTATATCTTATGATGGTGAGGTTTTTTATAACATGAAATCCAAAACTAATCTGAGAATCTGCCTTTAGATGACTAATAAAGATCTAGCCTCTGCATAATTATACTATGATTTAAGTAAATTTTAAGATAAGTACAATATTCAAAATTAGTTACAAATTTTGAAAAATAAATAAAATTTTTAGAACACTTTTTCTTAACCTATTTATAAAGAGGGGAGTTTGACAAGCATGATAGGCATCATGTTCAAAGTCAACACATTTTTAATATAAATTGCAAATGTTTATAATTAAATTAATTGAAACATATACAATACACAAAGATAAGAATTAAAAAGAAATATATTTATATTTACATTAAACATTGCAGTATTGATGACTCTAATATTATATATACTCATTTATCCAATATAATTATACTATTAATATTATTATAATCATATATATATATATATTACTATACATAAATACTCTATTACGAATATAATGCTCACTATATACTTATATATCGCCATATCTCTGACCGACTCGCCCTAACACTATAGCTATGACATTCTACTTACTCGAATACATTTATACTTAGTCACTGGCTATAGCTTCATATATGTATTATACTTTACTATCAGTAACGGTAACTACACATACGATTACGACTTCGCCACCTTAGTAATATACTCCACCGTCCTTCATAAATTCCCAGCCTATTATCACTATCCCACCACTGGTATAACAATATTAGGTATATTACGTCAATACCATACCTAACCATATACAACTATCTCCATCGTAATAGCCATAGATGATACGATTAATCTAGAAACCTATTATATATATTAAGTACTTGTATATACACTTATAAATAATAGTAGTTCATTATATTATATGTACATACTATAATATATATATATATATAACTAATTTATATATATTATGTATATATAAATAATAATATATTATTATTATATTTATATGATATGGGGCTATATCCAAGTTCATTCTTTTCAACGTGTGAAATTTGGCCAATTTTTTCCGTGAGCCACACTTTTGATTTTTATGAAAAAATGGCACACTCAAACAGATCTTGCTTGAGAAATATGAAATGGCCCGTTTGGTTGCAGGTCTCTAGCTCATACGGTTCAAAAAATATGACCTTTGAAACTTTTGGTCAAAATGCTTCAATTTTTGAGAGAGACGTCCATAGGTCATATTAATACAATATCTCTGGCTTTCCTATGGCCTAATTAGAAGCATCGTGTGAAGACCATTTAATAGATCTTGAATAGCTGTACAACATTTTATTTAGATTGGATTTTGACCTCTTTTCTTTTAATAGATTTGTGACCTTTGTGACCTTTGTTTAGCTTAGAAAAAAATCCTTTATTCTTCTATTTCTCGAACTTTCTTTGTCTTAATGTTTTCATTGTAAAGTAACATTTATTGTTTTTATCAGGCATTGTAATTTCTGCTTTGTGGCAAAAAATCGTAAATTTAATAAGGTAACAATTATCACATTTTTTCACTTCTTTATATAAAAATATGATCCAGAAGTGATTCTCCTATTTTGAATCGATATATGTTTTAAGTCTGAAATAATGATGACACTGATGAAAAGAAGGCTATCTTTATATTGGTAAAACCTTTAGTACAATTAACATAATACTCATACGATATTATATACTATATACTAATATATATATATATAATATATAACTTAAATATAATCATTATATATATAATATATACTTATAATAATATATATTATTTATATTATAGATTTATTAGATCAGTATAATTTTGCTTATATATACCTCTTATTATTTTTATCTTATATGTATAAATGGTAATCTTCTCAGTATCTATATATATATATAGTGGAGATAATATATATAATATATATGTTTAATGATTATATGATCTGACTGTCGTCCGGAGTCGGACGCGCATAGAAAACAAGGCTTGGGAGAAGAAATATATCTGAGAAGAGCAAGAGAGATTGGAAACAATTGTATAGAGGACTTGAAAAACTTTCAGGTCAGAACTACTTACAAGAAAGCCTCAAATAGTTTATACCTCTAAGGAAAGCGTACCTGACCTCTCAAAGATGAATTGAAGCTAAAATTATTGTTTAGAAGTAGCGGAGAAAATTTATAACCTTAACACCTTACAAAGATACACTAAAATATTTATTAGAATCGAACTTTTGAAATTATTCAAATCAAAATTTAAAACTAAATGCAAAATTATTATTTACATTATAACTTAGAATTACTTTAGCAACAAAATTTTCTGTCCAGGTCTCTTAATTAATTTGTTAATAGAACTATTGACTTTTCACTAAAAATGTATGCGAAAAGAAGAAAAAATTGGAAACTGTTTTTTTAAATAAATATAAGTAACTGTATAACTAATTATGATTTTTGACAGGGCTGCGTATATTATTGGAGCTACTTCTAGGTAACTTTTGGTCCGAGTATAGATGGTTGAGAAATTCGGCCCGCAGTCAGGATTGATGATGATTGTTCATTGCATGGTTTCAAAGGGCTGGAAACCCTTTTTATCATTTTTAATATTTCTTTCTTTCTTTAACGGTTGTATTGGTATGAAGAATACTTTCTACAGCCGACCCACCCTGCAGTCATGCGGGATATGGTGCTAAGAATAAAATAAATAAATAAAAAAAATAATTATATATATATAGAATATATTTATATTATCTTATACTAATATATAGAAAGAATCATAAAAATCTATATATTTCATTTAGCAGCGTTATATATATATATATTATACTTACTATATCATATGTATTATAATATATATATATATATATATATATAATATACTATATATTATAATATATATATGGCATGTTTATAATAGCCGTCATATGTATCTTAAAAAAAATCTTTTAATGCTACAGTAAAACGGCAAGAATACATTGCTGACGGGGGTGGGGGGGGGGTATGCTGCGTCCAAGTTTTGCCCTCTGTGAAAATGTATAAAAAAAAAAACAAAATAGAAAAATAAAATAAAATAATAAAAAATAAAGATTGGGGTCTTTTAAAACTACATTAGGTACACGGATCTGAGAAAAAAAACTAAAAAACAAGGTTTCGTCTTTAAATATAGAAAATGTTAAAAAAAAATAAAAAAAAAAAATTATTGTTATAATTATCAGTAATCATGATTAGAAGGCCCTATTAGAGACCTTTTAGTGGTTTCTCGTTAACATAAATAGACGTTCTCTGATTAAATTTCTGAATTCTTTATACGGCACCACCTAGGTGAGCTCATCGAGCCGCTAGCGGACGCTCATCCTTCCGCCCATTACAATTATGTGGTCCCTAAGCCAGGGATCACTCTTTCTCTACCCTTGTGGGGAACGTTTTTCCATTACCCCGTTAGGGTGAGGGCGGAGCGAACCCTCGCGACACCCAATACCAAAGAGCGGGCGTTCCGGAGCCCCCTCCCGGAGGGGGGGGAATTAGTCCTACCCCGTTAGTTCCCCGAAGGCCGAGAGACCCCGGACTCCTGCCATCGGTGCTGCATACCCTTGGGGGTATTCTTTAATTAAAAAAAAAAAAAAGCCAAAATTGCATTTAAGTCATATTTATTTTAACGAGTAAACAATAAAAGGTCCTCTAAATAGCTCTCTAATCATATTACTATAATTATTTAACAAAGTCAACATTTTTTATTTTTTGTATTTTTCTTATTTATTTCCTATTCGAAATTTTACCAGGATTCCAAAATGTATCTTTTCGCTGTAGCAATGTAGTTTTTGAGAATTATAATTTATATGTTTATTTTTTTTTTTTCTTATTATGTTATTTTTTTTTTTTTTTAACATTTCCAGGGCAACGTGGCCAGCATTTTCAGCAATGTAGTCCGTTCTACTGTAGCACTTTAATAGTTTTTAAGATACATATGAGCACGGCTTATTCGTTTATAAACAGACGTCTGATCCTTATATTATAAAGTACCACCTATATAAAGATAATATATATATAATATATATTTATATATTATCATATACCTATAATATATATATATATATTATTCAATATACTATATATATATAATATATATATATATAATTATATATAATAATATATAATAAATATAAATTTAATACAACTTATATTTTTCCTAGAGTTGTATAACCTACGATATATATATATAAATATTATACGTATATATATATATCATAATATATATATATAATAGACATTTAGTATTATACTAGGTTATATATAGTAAATCATATATAATATAATTATATATAAATATATATTATATATTTAATAAATACTCAGGGTATAATTAAACTTAATATAATAAGGTGGATACGGTAATACTATCTATTTATATATATATAAGCCTCTTTATAGTGAAAATATTACTTCAATCAATTTTATTTTATTTTGAGTTTGAATTTTGAAGAAATGAATTATCAGTTTATTCCCATATTCTGCCTTTGTCAATGTAGTAAGCATTCTATCGCGTTTTTGTTTTTACCGGGCTTATTCTATTTAAGATTGTCCCTGACATCAATTGATGAGAGTACCATCTTGACCGGTGATGGAAACACGTAAGGCAGGAGGCTGCAGGAACCCAATGAGGATGCAGGAGCTCAAACCTTACTTCATCACTACTCATTGTATTTACTTCCAATATACAGCGCCAGATCACCAAAGGTTGCTCATATAAGCTGCAATGCTTACATAACCTTTTCCACATATAATTGATGTCATAATAAAATAGTGTTTCCTTGAAGTAAAGATATCTGATTTTCTTTTTTCTTGAATTCTCAGAAAAAGAGAGAAGGGAAGACATATGAGCGGACTTCAAACTTGACCCTTGACAGAATAGGGTGTTTTGAGAATATGATATTTCTCGAATGGGTTCCATCGTAACATAATAATAACATTTACTTTAATATTTAACCATATCTCTATCGTTCTAATAATATTAAATGCAATAAGTATCATATAGGGTTGGGAAAAAAAAAACCGTTTTTTTTCAAATCGGTGTTTTTTTTTCAGGGAAAAAAACTAGTAGGCTGGGTTTTTTTTTTTCATTGTTTTATTTTCAATTTTTTCTGTATTTTTTATTCATTAAATGATTTTTTAAAAATATAAAGAGGCGAATATGATTATATTTCACGATATTTTCATTTAACTTCAAAATACTTAAAAATACAATAATACTTTGAAATTTTTAAACATAAGATCCATTATGATTTATTAATAAAAAGAGCAGAACTACCATTCTCTATTATATTTTATTCAATTGCATTTTCTACGTTTACATATTTTACAGTTAGGATTGGTTGTAGCCTTCGCCAGAACTGACGCACTGTATTGATACGGCTGTCTACTTCTCTAATTACGGTGATACTATGTATCTCTTAAACCAATTTGTATTCATTTATAAATAAATACACCTAAATATAATTTACTTCTTAAATATATAATTATTTATCGATATGATAGAATTTAATGAAATTAAAGAATCAGTATGGGTGAGAAAACTCAAAGGTGACTTGCAAAATGAAATACTATGAGAGATCTTGAATTTTCTAACAATTTCCCTTACTACCAAGATTGTTTAATATGGACTGTGAGGATTGTTCTTGCCTTTCCCTCGACAACTTGCTCATCTCAAACTACAGTGCGGAAATATGATTCACAATTCCAAAAATGATATCCTAAACGACAATCTTGGAATATCAAAACTTAAGATTCACTAACTCACCTCAAAATTGTGAGTAAGATGTTCAATAAATTACTTTTCGTTATCTCACCACACAAGAGTCACAACTACTGTGCTGTGAACTTACTGTCAAAGCTCATTATCACCTGGGCTCATCAGCGGTACAATCTAGCGCACGATTTAACTTTTGATATGACTGATAATAGTCTGAGGATCGACAGTCGTATGAAGATCGTTGTGAGAAATGACAGTGCGTGAAGGAAGCAAAGGGCAATAAGCTAACACGGCGCTTTCTATAAACGCTTAGATGTCTTAGCCATAATCATCGCTCTTTCAGTGGACAAAAATTTTTCAGAACTTATCCCTAGTTCTAAGATATCAAGTGCTCAGCCTCGCAGAAATCAAATCATACGGTTACCCTGCAAACGTTAACTCTACACAATAACCAACAATTTTTACTTTCTTGACAAGCCGTTGTACCTTTTCCTATTCCTTAAAACTGAGCATTACCAGCTCCCACGCAGCTTTCTTTTCATTTTTGCACGATGGTTATACCACACTCGATCAGGTGCCAAAATTTTCATAAATTCTGATTAATATAATTAGCTTCGGCCCCTCCCAATCACACCATGCGGAGATCAGTTCTGGTCGAACCCTTTGCCAAACCAACAACCCTATAGGTGATGTTTGTGAGGTCAATGTTATCGTCAATGCCTGACAAAGCTATATTAGGCTCATTTGCTTGATATTGCCAAATGGCGCAGTAACCCCGTCTATCCACAAATGCGATGGCAAAAGACATATTGTAACCAAGGCACAAACCCATTAGAACTCCCCCAACCGTACCACACATTCTCGTGAACATTGTGCCCAATACTTTGGCAGTGCAATTCAAGTTATAATTTGTTGTCAAATGCGGAACCCCTAAACCTTATTATAAAAAACTAATTCTTGATATATCAAAAGATAAAACGTTTGCTCTCATTCAAGTGACTAGTATGGTATGCCTATATATATAACATATTTTTTTTTTTAAAATAGGTTAATAAATTATTGAAATAGAGATCTTAAATATCTTCCAATTTGCTGAAACTAGACATTACGCAATTATACGTATTATTGAAGCCTTTGAGAGTTTAGAATTTTTTTTTTTTGTTTTTTTTTTTTTCGTTTTTTTAATTAAATTTAATTTAATTTATATATTACTTTATTGTTAAAGGGAAATATATTTATATTTATTTATTGGACTGTATATAGTTACACACATATGTAACTAGAAATTCAAGCTCGAATAGACTGCAATTTGCTGAAAAAATCGTTCTCATTACGCTATGGTCTAATTAAAACTTAGGCCTAGCTGTTAATTACTTTATGAAACGTCCATATTTGGACAAAATATGTCGGTCAATTCCCATCTCCAAAAATCTGTTTGCGATAAACGAATTTCAAAATTATCGATGAGGTGGGTGCGTAAGGGTTATTACTTTACATTGGCCTTAAAAAAACAAAAAACAAAGGCAAAAATGCAAGCATTCAAGGGTATTGACAAACTACATGCCAGTGTTGTGGATTAGCCTCCTTCTATGATAAAAATTGTTACTTTGAGAAAGCCTTTGATGCAACAGAGTAATATTTAATATATATAATGAATAATAAAATATTTGCATGCAAACTGTATCTTATAAAATAAACACATATGGAAGTATTCAATAAAAAATTGAAAAACACGCCATTTATTAATATAATATACTTTTAATTGTTTGTAAATTGCGCAGCGCATGTATTTAACTTGAATAATTTATTAAAACCATAAAAAAAACAACAAAACATGAAAGCTTATTTACTTGTACTAGAAAGTCTGAAATATTTCTGTGATTTAGTATGTTAAAATGTTTGCTAAACTTGCTTGCATACTGAGTTATTTTAATATATGTTGAGTATTTATGGTTTTTTTACTCATTAAATAAGATATTATTATTATTATTATTATTATTATTATTATTATTATTATTATTATTATTATTATTATCATTTAGCTCTAAAACAACAATATTAGCAAGACAAATATTTTACACAAATTTTAAAAATATATATATAAAAAATATTTCGTTTATCCGACGATAATCTACACATATTCTAAATTTCAACCAAGGAATATAAAAGATAAAATAATACATTAAAAGCAGCGTCACAGCAAAGGAGTTTTTCTAAATAAAATACTACACTATATTTAATATAATAACAATACACTTAAAATGTTGGAAACTTTTTACAGGTAATAATTCTCATGTAAGGGCGAACGTTAGAAGAGATGATACTTACCAATATCCCTACAGAATTAAGGTTTGAAACATAAAAAATGTTTTTTCAAATCTTTAATTATTATTATTATTATTATTATTATTATTATTATTATTATTATTATTATTATTATTATTATTATTATTATTATTATTATTATTATTATTATTATTATTATTATTATTATTATTATTATTATTATTATTATTATTATTCGAAAGAAATATGATAAAGAATCACGCATTCTGAGCTTTGGAATATAAAATTATACTTAAAATACTTTTATTGATATTTCTTTATCTTTTTAATTACATACTTTAAGCCTTGCATACAATAAAGATAAATAAATAAATAAATAAATAAATAAATA
Organism: Trachelipus rathkii; assembly: GCA_015478945.1. NCBI lineage: Eukaryota > Metazoa > Arthropoda > Malacostraca > Isopoda > Trachelipodidae > Trachelipus > Trachelipus rathkii. The sequence continues at coordinate 17,354 of JABUQX010014800.1, forward strand.
AATAAATAAATAAATAAAAAATTAATAGTTTTTTGTATTTGCATATGAAAAAAATTAATTTAAATAAAGCTCATATAGGATATTGAAATAAAAATGATTAATGTTCATATGGATATGAAAGTTAAGGTGATTACTTAACCTAACCTA
>JABUQX010014800.1:30000-53764 GCA_015478945.1 Trachelipus rathkii
CTTTGGTGCCAATATAATTTCTTGTCCAGCCGCTGCAGCCGCCTCCTTGAACGAATCTCGTTAAAATATTGGTGGATTTACTGCAGACGGGAAAATACGGTCATAAACTATCACTGCAATTTTAAATTATTCAGGATCACTCCGACTCTTCATAAATTTGAAACTCGATCTAATCATTTACTCATAAAAAGAAAAATGTGTATTATTTAGTTTCCCCACTTTGCTGTGTATACTATGAATTTCCTCATAGAGTATTATAACTAACCATTTATTTTAAAAGAAAAACTATAAGAGCTGTAATAATAATAATAATAGTAACAATAATAATACTAATTAAATATATTAATACTATACTATATATATTAATATATATAATAACTATACGATATATATATAATATATAATTTTTAGCTCATATTATATTCTCTATCTTGTTCATTAAATAATATCTTAATAATTTCATATATATTTAACTACTCTGAATATATAATGGTGCATTTCAACTGATATCAAATTTCCTGTTTCTATTAGATAGTTGACGGCCTGACAGAGAAAAGAGAAGATAACATATGTAAACTTTACACATCTTAGGATTGAAATGTAAGAATCATGAGCTCGTTCATTATGATAATACTTACTATTATTGCTTAAAATACACAGCCTCCAGGGCTAAATTCTCTGGTATAAAACCTTGACGTCAAGAGTATACAATTTTAGATAGAAGTGATTTATTCAGGGGATTCCCGTACTAGGTGTATTGAATTACATATGATTAATGAATAATAATCTTTTATATATATAATATAATGATTGCAATTTAATAATATAATAATTAATTATTTAATTATCATATATATATTAATAAATTATATAATATATATTAATTATATATATATATAATAATAATATATAAATAATATATAATAATAATAAATTATATATTAAATAATATAAATATCTATAATTAATATATATTATATATTATATATATATTAATAAACATATATATATAAAATTATATATAATATTAATATATATATAAATATAATATAATATATATAATATATATTATATATGATAATATTAATATTCTTTAACTGTTATCAAATGTTTATATCAATCACTTTTGGAAAGAATTGGTTATTGAAGAAGAAATTACGAAATATATGTCTGCAATAATCAATTAAACGTGGCTTAAAAACGTCATTAAGTGGGAGATTAGACGTTAAAACTGTATCAAGAATACCATAATTACTAGTGGAAGTAGTCGAAGTAGTAGTGGAACTAGTAAGATTTAAGACTGTGCGTAGAACCTAATGAAATGCATGATCGACCCAGCATGTAATGATTAGGTAAGAGACAGAATAGCAGCCATAGGCCGTGCAAAAGGTAAGTGTCGATATATTATTATTATTATTTAATTATTATTATTATATATTATTAATTATATTACTTTATTAATTCATTATATTAATATTATTCATTATTATTATCTTATTCATATTATTATTCATTATTATTAATTATTATTTATAAAATTTATCAATTATAATATATCATAATTCACTTCATTTATCTTGCAGCGTAAGTGTCTTAGACTAGTCGAGAAACGAAATACTTATTTATTTACCTTATGCGACGTTAAACTCTGAAACAGTAGAAACACACTATGTATAGGATTATTGACCTTGATTATACTCATATTTAGGGGATAAGTGAACGAGATATGTGGCGGAGGAGTTAACTTGAAGACTGAGGAGATAAGATGACTTAGTTTACTTATCCCAGCTAACTAGATAATAGGATTAAGACCTAGAGTAAGCTCTTCTAGGAATATATCTTCAAGCGTCTATTAGATATGACCTTACATATGCCGTTAATTCTACAATAGACTCACTCTATTTCTCTTTATATTATAATTAATTACTTATATAAACTATTTCATTACAGTGTTGGATAATAGTATAGATCTGTCTCGAGTATGGTTCAATCTTAGTGTAATAAAGCTCGGAGGTGGAAAACACGGTAATTGACAATTATGTTCACCTAGTAGAGAAGAGACTAATAAGTACCAAGGTCGAAGCATCGCGCAAGATTCTTTAGCGCGAATACATCTGAAGATAGATCGAGAACAGAACAGAAGGCATGCAGTCGGAGCTCGTTACGAGAAGAACTGGATGTGGTAACTCAGCTCACGTCCTGACTCGCGCGTCGGACTGCTATTTCTACAATACGGGCCAATGAGAATGGAATCACAGTCGATGGTATGTGCCATTTAAATTACATGATTTTCCTGTTTTTCTCTATTACGCCTTGTTCTATATCTCCTCCCCTCTCAATCTACATCTTCTCGCTATTTTACATTCTACCACTGACAATGTTCTCTCTTCGCTCTATTACGATTAACGTCAGGAAACCCGCACTCCTCAATAAGAAGAGTGTTGGCTCTCCATACTCTGCAACGTTGCTAAGTCACTTAGTTCGTATTCGTTAGAAGCCACAAACCATTAACTAGAGCTCTACACGCTCAGTCGCATACAGATCAGCACCTACGTCAACATCACCACATCCCAAACGACAACACCGGGCCGTCTCAGGTGTTCTAGGCTCTCAACGCTGAGCAACAACGCAACAACAAGAGAGAAGGCTTATAGCACATATATATACTAAATTCAGGAATACGTATATATCATTACCTACTTAAACAATCTCACATTTATTCATTTCACGTTCCTTTTTTTCTTACTTTACAACAGAAATCATTTTTGTTGCAACCCGAAAACATTCAGACTTAAATGATGGTGAATCTCAAAATACAAGTCCAGCGGCCCCTGTTCCCTTATCTATCTGAAGCGTTATCCCCTTTCGGACTCGTCGGTAAGATTACATCTAATTATTTATATAGTCTACTCATACGAAAAATATTATTCATTATTAATATTTACTGTACAATAAATAGTTATGTATACACAATTGTTTATGAATATTTTCAGTTTCTTTTTTCAGAAGTAAGCAGAAACAGAAAGGGAATCCAGGGGTAGAATTGTAGATGATGGAGGCTAGTATAGCCGGGTCTTCACGACGTGAGGATGTTTCATGACGATCGAGAGTAGAGGTTGATTAGCAACCACCTGCACCTTTCTCGACAGAAATTTGATTGATAAGGTAGAAACTGATGAAGGATCTATCAGCTAAATTTACAAGTTAGATTTTGAATCAGTAAGATACAAGAAACACGTTTAAGCAGATAATATTATACCCGAGCATCCAGATTAATACGGAATCTTTACAAGGTTACTACGTTACGACATAAGAGAGATGCTTACAGATAAACTGACGATTGGAATATCCTATTAGCTTTGTCTTTCATACACAGAGGTGGCATACGAACACGCGTAACGAAACAGTAGTGACATTATCGAGAGTACTCCTCCCGGGGCAGGTTTTCCTTTTATACAAGGATAGTGATCATTGGGCAATTCCTATTCGACTTAACCTAGGCACACTCGAATAAAAGATAATCTCGACCACATCTCGGACGCAGTATCTGTCGGACCGTTTTCTAGAGCCTCTCTCTGATACAAATCACGTGGTACGAACCAGCAATTGTTGGTACGATTATTCATTTATGTCAGATGTCCGATATGTCATAATCCAGAAATAGGGTCAAATTTCGCGTTCCCAATGACCTTCTTCTTGTGGAACTTTATACACGTCCTACATATAAAAGTGCCAACCTAAGTATAATATTAAACTTACATATACAATTATGAGGTAATATAAAAGCAGGTGGAGTAGGGTGCAGGTGGGGTTCGAGTGGTAGTATTGCTGTTGCTATAGGTTGTGTGTGGGTAGGGGGTGTGCTCTACACTCGGTGTTGACCTATTGATAGCCTGAGACGAAGATTCGGATGCCTAGAAATGCGTACTATTTACAGCCTCAAATTTCTATCAAATTTATATAGGTAGGCCTAGATTCAGCATTTTGACGGGATCACATCGTGGCACCTTAAGGACTTCTGATGTACCTCACTATAAGGCAGACTGAATTATTGCTGTACTAGTCAAGAGGAAACCAGAACACTTTTTTATGTAAGGATTTCCTGTCTGTTCGTGCTTAATACGAATATTCGCATTAGACACAACTCGAGATAGAGTGAGCAAGTTTAGCCTCACGACGCAGAATTTAGGATATACGGACCTAATTTTTGTGAGTAATAGGATATGCTCCCAAGGAAACCCATTAGTCTAATCACACTTATTTTCAGCGAGAATTCATCAAAATAGTTCATAGTAAAATTGATAGATTCGATAATAAATTCCTCATGGGTCCATTGTTTTCTGTCAATCTAATGACTATAAGAGTTTATACACATGACATTTAATATAAAATCATCATTACTAAATACGAATGTCACTGAGATTTACAGATGATGGGCAATGCTTTAATTTCATTATAAAAATTGTAAAGGTAAAAGAGCGATATATTTACGCATTTTACACTTGTGTGATTGAGAAGTCTGTAACTTCTCATATTACGAGGCTTGTTTCTAAATTAACATGAAGACCTCACGATGTAAATACCTTAACGTGTGTGATTTATGTGACATTCGCATCAGCATAACTCAATCTTAAATAACATACTACATACTGCAATGTAAGCATATTCAATGTGGGATATGCAGAGAGAATATATGGAATTAGAAAGGACGTTAATAATCACCAATTGTTATCATGATAAAAATTTCAAGGTTCTCTACAAGATGATGCTTTCGACAAACGTTGCCAATACTATCAAGTTATATTATAATAATCGATACCTATAATCATAATACTTCGTGAAGAGAAGAGGACGCATAAAAAGCATGATATGTTGGCCTTATATATTCTAGTGAGTATGCTTAAGTATGCAATGAAACTGCGGTGAGAATAAGAAATCATAAGAACAAATATATATCATATCACAGAATGTCAAACTTGCGGTATACGCTCGAACTGAAATATTCAAGCTGAATTTGTGATGCAATCACGGAGAGTATTGAAGCAGTTGATTCACTGTCGATCTATTCTAAACTACTATATTCAGATTTGCTTGAAAAACAAAAGAAGTCAACATAGCTAGATTATAAAGTATACATAATGGAGGTAAGTTCGACAAGCAGGAGTAAACTGCCATGGCCTTGCATTTCACACTATCCATGCTATCATGTCTCCAATCACTGTGAAGGTGAACCAAATAATATAATATTATAACTATAAGACACTAATACAATACTAACAGCATTTTAAATCAAAATGAATGGTAAACAATTGTGCCCTTAGAAAAAACTACTAGGCATGCAATGCGGATATAAATACTCAGAAGAATCTTTCTAAAGATTTCGTCTTCACTATCAGTATTATCATATACTCCAAATCTCGGTCAACATGAGACATAGTCAAATTAATATACAAAAGCGGAAAAAATTCCGGCTAAATAGAACGTTAGAACTACTCTAGAAATATATGTCGACGTGAAAGACGCTGCATTTTCTTGCGGAAGAGTATGTCTAAACATACATTTAAGTCATATAATGACGAGGTACGGGTATTATGGCATAAGAAAGGAATAGTCACTCTTGGCAATACATTATTCATGGAAACACGAATTGATTATAATCATTCTTCACAGTCATATCCTTTCGGAAATTCAGGGTATCTTTCTTACTTAAGGATTATATAAGTTGAACTGCTACTTGAGATGTTCTACATTCTTGACTGCACATTATTTAATTAGTTCATGGTGTGCTACAAATGCCACTTTAAATTGACATGAAAATTTGCTCTGGCCCATATAGGACGTACTGATTAGATTTCAAACTACTCTATGATGGTGTAGCTTTAATGGCCTTAACGTCATGGAGACTGTATTATAAGGATCCGGCGATATCGAACATGCCCAAGGATAATGAGAATAAGGCGGGATGCGATAATATATTAAAATCAAAAAACAGGTACCTATCCCGAAGCACCGATATTAACGACGGCTGACGGTTGAATAATATCAGCCTTAGAAACTAAGGTGCTCTATTGACACCTCTAATGGTATTTTAGCTCCCGTACACTCACGTTAATAATACCAATTACCGATCAGACACTAGAATTGAGACAGAGCGATCAATTCTCCTAACTGGTAGCGCTATGAAGAGATTGAGAGATCTCTGCTCTCTCAAGCAAACGCCTGTAGTATTTATCATTCGGTCATAGCCCCGGCAGCGGGAAACTCACTAAAGGAGAGGCTTAGAAAAGTCCTCATGGCGTTGGTCAAGCTTCGCAATAGTACAGTAGGAGGACAAATTGGAGGCAGCGAAGTTCGCAAATTAACAGAGGCTCTCAAGGATATTAAGAATTAGAATATGGGAGTATATGCGAATAATAGACCGGTAATTGAGAAGAAAAGTGGTGAAGAGATCAAATAATTAGATAAACTATCCACTACGAACGAATACAGCGAAAACATGAGAAGTTCGCGTACAGATTATGTCAATCAACTTGGATGAACTTGCAATGTGGGACAGAGGTTAGAGGGAAGCCTTGTTACGGTTAGGCCGTTACAGAGACTCATTATTAACTTATTATCGTTCTATTACTTTCCACGACAGAAGGCGTTCAAAAATTAATTGCAGTACCTAGACTTCACTTACATTGTATTACTTTATTGTCCGTTAAGAAAGAAAACCCTTTCAGCGGGACAAGAACTACACGAACTATGTAGGTAGGGATCTTCCTTTTATAGAAAAGACCTGATAGGAAAATTGAGATACACTTTTTATTTGGACCTCTTACGTATGTTTATTCGGTATTACCTCCTATAGAAGCTGTACACAAATCCTGTCCTTATTAACTCCCGTATGATAAGTTTAACAATCGGTTTATAATTATCACTTTAGATAGAACATGCAGCACGCAATCGAGACTTATCAGTAGACCAAATGCATGACACAACGATAAATCCAGCGCACACTTTAAAGACGTATACTACGACAAGTACTGAGTTTGAATTAGCTGTAAAGTTAAACGCCGTCACCACAGAGCTATGAAGCAAATAAAAAGATCCACGAAATATGGAAATTTATCATCTTCAAATGACATTCCGGCAACAGCTACATGGTTGAACTACTACGGATCATGAGAAGCTGAAGCGGCATCGAGAGGTATGCCAGAATGGAATAAACGATATTACGACCTGAGTGATTAAATTGCTGGTTCATACGCTTGCGATAAATTTATTAAGGTTAACATCGAGGTTGCAGGTGAATAACTTTGATCTCAGGACCAGATATTGAAAAGTCACTTCGTGGAATGCGATATATAGCCTAACAATTATATTCTCAATTCCTATAAAATGGGTACGAAAACTAGCTAACGTTAATCCCATGAATGTAGGGACATAGTCTGATACGAGTTTCGCACACAGGTTCTCGGGAATTTATATGAGAGAAAGCTGATCTTAAGGTAGAGAAATGAATCATTGTATAGCGAGTGAATAAACTTTAATTAGTATGTATGTAAAATAGTCCTACACATACTAGGCTTCATAATAAACGGCAAAGGCTACAAATGTAGCTGTTGCTTCTTTAACCACAGCTTAATGCTTAGGGTCGAATTATAATAAACCTCTCGATTTCTTGGATCAAACACGTGATACTTTAACTGTTTGATATACAGTAATGAATAATAGTGAAGTTGTGTTTTCACAGCCCGTAACGGTCCATTATATACAACTTCCTCGATGTGTTACTGGTATTACGATAAACATGTTATTACAGGAACAAGGGGAATTCGTCTGACGGGGAACGAGAATAAAAGTACGCTCGGCAGAATTATAGGCCTATGTTAGGGGGATTACAGCCAATGTGACCGGTTGCTAAATCCTACGCATTCGAATAAGAAGATGATTCCGACGCAATAGTTCTGCTCGCAGTAATAGTCTTCACAGACCCTAAAACAGTGAATTGGAACTGTTTGAAATACACAAGGAAAACATAAACACATAATACATCACTCAAAGGCATGCGAATTGATTACTTCCCATTTGGATAAGATTTAGATTAACGGATGTCTGGAAAGACAAGAATATCGTCACGATTGTATGTGATCTTAAACGGCGAATAATACATCTATCTATAAACAATGATACATAAACGAGCAATAACATGACGTAAAAGCATTAGCTGTTATACTAAAAAATAAACAAATGTTAATATGAGTGATTAGATGGTGAATCTTCAACTTATCAACTTAGAATTAATCATAATTGATGATAACCATTAGGATACAAATACAGTATTAAACTAAATGAGCCATTACCGTGAAGTCTGACAGCGGTTCCTGATATGAAACTGCGAAGCCCAATAAAGTAGGTAGTAATTTGTAACTTATATATAATAATTGGTCAATACTAAAAAAGGTTTCCGCTACACATTATATACTTCAATAAACGAGAATCTAGTTCCTAGGTAGTGCTCAGGTTAATACTGCTAAATTCAACAGGGTGGTAATATAGCATGGAACGTTTTATTATTAATCACATTGCACTAACGTTAAAATATATAAATATTCAATGTTGTAATAGGTTAATAATATAACTCTTATTCATAAATAGATCTCGAAATTTGCTATAATCGCAATCTAGGGAATCTAAGATATTTTCCTTATTAACTTGTAATAACACATTCAAGTTAAATCTAATTATATTATGATCACTTGCCACTAAATTCTCCTCAACTCTGACATCATTCGCAATGCTATCATTGTTTGTTAATACTAAATCGAAAAGTTCTTTTTGTCTTGTAGGTTCATAAACCACCTAACTCAAAAACGTGTCTAGTATGCAGCTTATAAATACAGAACTTCTATGATCCATAATAGTCTAGGAATCCCACTTAATGTCAGGAAATTGAAATCTCCAAAATTATGACTATGCTTTTTTTCTTTGGTGTATGCTGTCGAAACTTCCTTCACCATTTCTCCTATGCTTTCTCCAGATCTCTTGTGAGAAAAATTATATACGTGTTAAGAAAAAGTTTTATAGTTTAAAACCGAACTTTTTTAAATTTTAAATCGAGCAACACTTAGTTATTTTTTTTCATTCCATCCTCCTTTTCTCTTTATCATAAGAAGGTCAATATATCTTCCTTTAAAGAAATCAGTTTTAGTTTCATAACCTTTTATTATAATTAATATTATTAATTATAATTATAGTTGAGAAGTGTTTCTTGGGTTGGAAAAGGTTTGGCCTATCATTTTAGATCTCGAATACAGAGCAGAATTGACTTGAGCGGAGAACCACATGATCAGTCTTTCAAAATCACTGGAATTCTTGTGGGAGTTTTGATATATGAGATTGAAAAACTGCTTGGTTTTATTCATTAATTACTTTAATGATTCGACATTGAAGACAGTATTACTTAAATTATTACTGGTAAGTGACCTTAAGTATATTCTCAGACCTCGATCTAAAATCACATTTGAACCTGATGACATTATATTTAGTGTTTTTTTTTCTACTCCTTTTTCAATGGTTGAAGCAGGAAAAATAAAACTTGAAAGCCAATAAAATTCTTTTGAAAAATATTTAATTCCATTAGTTTAATAATTAAAGATTTGTGAGATATAATAGAATTTTATTTATTCCAAATATTCTTATGTATAAGATTAAATTGTCGAATATATATATATATATATTAATAAGTATATTATTATATAATTATAATATATATATATATATATAATATATAATATAATATATATATATATGATATATATAAAGTTAATAATATAAGTAGATTATATATATATAATATATATAATCATATATATATTATTATATATAAATATATATACGTATATATATATATATATGTATATTATATATATATATATATATATATATATATATATATATTATATATATATATATATATATATATATATATATATATATATATATATATTATACTTATAAAAAAAAAATCAATTATAATACCAAAGTTAAAAACCCACTCATCGTCCATTATCATAAACAACATTGAATTTTCCGACTAGAAAATCAATTTTATAACTAATATGTGAATCTTTAGGAATTACCTTGAAACTATGAATATAAGAATGTCATTTTTTGCATACATTTCCGGATGTTTGATTCCCTATAAATCAAGATTTCTTAGATATGTATTATCATGGTTCTGAAGCTGTGTTCTCTATGTCACCGAGACATGATAAGGATCTCCATAAGATCCTCCAAGGTCTACCCAGGCTGTTTGCAAGGAAATAAAAGCCAAATTAGTTTATAAATAAATATTTTAATTATTATTATTATTATTATTATTATTATTATTATTATTATTATTATTATTATTATTATTATTATTATTATTAGTTAGTAGTAGTAGTAGTTTGTAGGATAGTGTATAGTAGTAGTAGTAGTAGTAGTAGTAGTAGTATGTAGTATGTAGTAGTAGTGTTTAAGCCTTTGAAAAGGTGGCCGGATTAATCCGACCTAAAAAATTTGCTCCGGCCAGCTAAAGTTGTCTTCTCAAAATTTTGGGCATCTTCTCTATTATCCCAACTTTTAAATTACCTGTTAATAAATTTAAATAATAACACCTTTTCACTATAAATGCATTTAAATACACCTACTCTATTGGTTTGCAAGTATATCTACCAAATATCTTAAATTTTGAACCTTAGGAAGCGTTTTGTCTTTCAAACCTTGCAGGAAAATGTCTATGCTCTTATCCATATAGTGTCTTCTGTGAGAGTATGTTTAAGCAAGCTGACTACATCCACAGCTCAAACAGAAATAAACTCTCACTTTAGATAATATAATAAATTTAGTCATACTAATCTTCACTCTAATATTTTGAAATTACTCTAATTAATTATTGGTAATGATTAAGAATCTTTTATTTTATTAATTAAATAGTAAAAACCAACTTTTATAAATCTGTCCGTGAACTCGAAAACATTGTCTAAATTGAAAATCTGTTCAAAGATTTTTACTATTCATCTTGTTTTTATAAAAATTTAAGTTTAGAAATAATTGGCGAGCTACAAACTTCAATAAATGTGTTAACCTTATACCTTCTGTAAGCAATATCTAAAAGTAAGAAAATCTCTTCATAGATTTTTTTTTCTGGTTGAGGATAGAAATTTTTCGTCAAAAGTTTAAATTTGGTTCAATTTTTTTTTAATATTCATTCGAGTTTTATTTTTAATGTAATTATCAGAGTAAATAGAATTTAATGTTACGCAACTTTTATTTAGGCACTTTCTACATTCTTAATCATTTTCCACCTGGGCACATCTGTCCAATTTGAAACAGCCTGTGCCATGGCATAACCAGATTTCCCTTTGTTGGGTATATAGAAAAATGCTCTAAATAAAGCATAAGCAACTCGTACAATTCAATCTACTCTGAATTTTTTTAAATAAATTAAACAAATAGTACAACAATTAGAAAAATAAAAATATTTTACCCTCCCAGCTAATACGAAAAAATTACATATTGAGATATTTTTTATTTTTGAAAATGGCTTAGAATAACTGAGGAGGCATAAACCAAAAACTTTTATTATTACTGCTGTAATTTTTTTTTTATTTCGAGATAGAGGCCCACTCAACAATGCGTGAATTCAATAGAGGGAACCTAGAATGTATGCGGAGGACTGCGCAGTTGGGCATTCATAAGAGGTATGCTAGCTGCGAATTGGTTGTGAATAAGTATATATAAGGTGAGACAATTCCAGATATTTATGACTGATGTGTAATAAAGAATCATATAAAGCTAGTGGAATGATGTGTATAAAGTGCCTAGGTGGTCAGAGATGTCGCAATATTGTAGATATTAGGTGAAATAAATGCTTCGTGTACTATACGGTCATGAATGAACGGCCCGATACTTGTGTGTGAGATGCGTCAATGAGTTTTTTGTCAGCATCTGATGAGCCGGAAGAATTTGGATAGAATGACGATACAATGGAGCGCATTTTGGTTCTGCTGTCGCATCGACGCTTGATTAGAAATTGCAGCTATAAATTCAAACAGGTTAAAAATATCTCGTTTTAGCTAAAAAAAGTTGTCACACATATATGTGTAAAGGTCTGGATAGATATTATTGTATTTCAATTGGTGTTAGTTGCGAATAAGTCTCGATAAGAGTAGTTATGTGGATTTTTTTTGTAGTAGTTTGACTTGTAACATATTGTATATGTTATGGATGGTGTGAGTGTTATATTACCTTGATTCAAATTATATTTGTCTCTTATCATTTTTTTTTAGAACTTATCCCTTAAAAGGAGATTTAACTTCAAGGTATATATATTATTTTAATATAACTTGTTTAATAATAATATTTACAAACTTTAACAATAATTTCCCTTCCAAGATGCAGTCAACAACCAAACGTATATCATTCTCAAACAGGATGTAGTGTGTGGTATTTGTCATGTTTACTCCTCACTGAAATAGTAACAAGTTCATTCTCTATCAATATTCATAAGCGTCAATAATTGCTCGTATTAAGCAGCATCCAGATAAGCACTCTTTACTCTGAGTGTTCATAGTGTTGGCAGTTGGATGTTCTCAAATAGACTTTTCAGAGCTCAAGCTGTTTTAAGAATTTCTGACTTTAGCAATATAGGCCAGTAGAGATACAAATCAAATATGCAAAGTAGAGTTGGGATAACAAGTAAGGACGTCACCAACCACAACTAGGTCCGGAGGTACTTAACAAACAGATGTGGGTATTCAACACTATTTCTTCACAACTCACGATCTCGCTGAAAAAAATCCTTTCTGGGTTCGTATCCATTTTGATTTATATAGAATGAACAAAACTTAATCAACGAGATACATCACTTAAAATACTATTAGATATTGCTCATACCGCAGGCGTCGTAAAAGGTGGTGGTACGCGCAGTGCTCTCAGGAACTATCACAGAAAAGGTTTGGTTTTCGAAGATTCTTGATCATTGCGTGCACGGGTGAGTGAACTCAATAATCATGGCAAGAAGAGGAAATAGCCTCCAATAATTGCCAATTCGCCTCCGAAGCAAGAGTACGGGTTGGGATCTAGAGTATAAAATTGCTGTTATTTCATCACCCACGGCCTTTATTATTGCTGCTCGTCTGAAATAATCTCTCGGTTTTGATATGGGCTAAATAAAAATTGTCAAAAAAAATACAGCCTGTGGGGAAACCAGAACTCCCCCCCCCCAGATATGCAGAAGCAGTACTCCAATAATGTGGCGTAATACTCAATATCTTACAAACTGGAAAAAGGAAAAGAAAAAGTCTCAACAGTCTAAAAGACTTCCAAGTTCTTTGAAGGCGCCTTAGAAACGTTGTTGATGTGAGGTTTCAGACAATTTTTTGTTCATCAGTTAAGGCAAGGATGTTTAATATTGTCAACAGGAAGAGACGACAGAACAGTCGAAAGAGACAGGAAAATTAGAAGGTATTTTGAAGAAGGAGATTTGTATAAATTGTGCTTTTAAAGACTTGAATTTCACCAAGGTTATCTTCTATTCTCATCAGCGAGGATAAATCGGAAAGATTAAGACGATGGGCAATTCTAGAAGTAAGTGGGAGTATGTTATTGATATGAGTTAAAGAATGAAAGGGTCGAGTCATCGGAATGAGAGTGGATAGAGTTAGATGTGTAGGTGAGAGATCATTAATGAAAAGTAGGAATTGTGTAGTAGGAGATAAGACCGAACCTGAGGAACAACCATATTGAAGAAAAGAAGAAGAGGCCCCCATCATAACAGCCGATATTGAGCGATTTTGAAGAAAGCTAGACATAAGTAAGCAAAGAGAAAGGAGGAAACCCAAAGGAGGGGAGCTTGGAGAGGCAGTTCGACGACGTCGCCATACTTCGGATCAAGATGCTTTGTATAATTGTAAGCGCCACCACCCAATCTCCCGTAGAAGGACAACCATAAATCGGTTAGATAGGATAATGTATATGCCAGTAGACTCGGCAACTGGGCGATCGGAGGTGAGTTTTTTCCAGATGATCTAGAAGTGAGAGTTGAGAATGATTTCAAAAGATCTTAGATGAATACAGTGAGGAGCTAAGGGGATAGTTAGAATAGGATCAGACGCGGCTTTTCCTTTTTTTCGGAATATGGTGGACATGTGTGTGCTTCCAAGCCTGAGGGTAGGGAAAGTTGCTAGTATTGAGACATAGAGATATAGTTGGTCGAGAGGCCGGAGTTTCAGTTGGAGAATTTTAGGCAACAACAATGATAGATGAATAGAGGAGGAAAGGCAGATTACATGATGTTTGGCTAGACGATGAACAGTTTGTAGTAGGGAAACAGGGAGGTAAGCGGCAACTTTCCGTTTGATGAATATGCAAGCTTTGCTCGTCGAAGAGCATAGAGCTATATTTCTATGCTTGAAATGAAATTTGCAAGAGTGTAGGAGACGGATATTTTTCCAACCGAAGGCACTGTCTCTCAGCTGAATAGCAGGAATATAACGATGGACATTGGATTATGATGGAAGAAAGATTTTTAGTTTTGTTGGACATGCGCGAGGAGTTAGAAATGGTAACTAAGGAGGCTCAAAACCCTGCTCATCCATCAACGATTACAGTACCTCCTCCTTTATTTTTAAATTTGTATATTACAATCTCATTACTTCTTTTGGAAGGTGTCCAATTTGCTATCATCTGCAACTTGGAAACCTTACATAATTTGTCATAAATATTCTTTTAAATACTGTAATGAGGACAGCCATTGACTTAAGAAAATTCGTGTGACGGACACACATGGTCTCCCTCATTTTCATTTATTAAATATTTTCATTTTTCAATGGTGAATTTTAGGAAAAGTAGTATAACAAATTATTATTCATATTTTTTTATTTATTAGCTATTTTATTATTTTATTTTAGTCAACTCTTCATTTATTATATTTTTTATTACTTTATATCGTTAATATATGTGATTATTGTTAATTTGAGAAATTTTTTAATAATCTTATTTCAATACGTGGCCTAATATTCCCACTCGTGTATAGCTTATTATTATTTATATTATATTATTTATTATTGTGTTATAGATTTTATGTTCATGTTGGTTGTATTGGGGTTTTGTTAGTAAACTGTTTATTATTATTATTCATTTTATTTTTTATTGTTTAGGAAAAGTAGTATAACAAATTATTTAGTTGTTATTATTTTATTATTTTATTATAATAATTTATTATATATTTTTTATTTACACCAATTATTTATTTTTTATTATTATATTATTGTTATTTATTATTAGAATTAAAGAATCAATAAATTTTCTGATTCGGAAAATATTTGGGAGGTTGCCCTGACCTCCTGTCTACGTATATATTTATTTATATTTATCTTTAAATATATTTATATTATATTATATATATATATATATTATAATTAATTTATATATGTATATATTATTTATATTATATATTATTTAAGTACAAGGAGACATGAGGAGAGAGGGAGAGAGAGAGAGAGAGAGATGAGGAGAGGAGAAGAGAGAGAGGAGAGAGGGAAATTTAATATGTTTTTTTCCAATTAATGCGTCATCGTCATGTCATTCGTTCGGAAAATTTGCTCTATCGGTCATCTGTATCGTAGATGTCAAAATTTCATAATGTCTCACTAATATATATATAATATTATATTATTATTATATTATATATTATATATTTATATAATAATATATTATATTAAATCTTTTTTATATATATACTATATTATATAATAATAATTATCTATATTATATTATATTATATATATTTTATATATTATATATATATTATGTAATATAATTTATATATTTAATTATAAATATATTATAATAAAAATAATCAGAACTATTTTGGAAAGTGTATGAACGATTGCTGGAAAGTATTTAAAATTCATAGTCTCAAAAACTTGATCCGTCCCGTGATCATGCATATAATGCTGGAATTTGGAATTTTTACATAGGAAACTGTTTAAAAAAAAAAATAAAAAAAAAATCATATTCGAAAATAATTGGGAGACCGAAAATGAAATTACATAAATTTTGGTTTGGAAAATGTAACAAAAGAGAAACAAATGTAAAATAAAAAAATTGGCTATTTTTTTTGTGGGGGGTGCTGTGACATATGTATTACTATAATATTTATTTGTAAAGGTTTACATACGGCATATGTTAGGGGGCTGGAGCCGACGGAATACAGTGTGTTTGTTTGTACGTTTACCTATTTCCCCGGTGGTGGAGGGGTGAGGAACCCCGCAATCACCAATAAAGAGCGGGGGGTTCGGAGCACTCCTCGCCGGAGGGTGGGAATTAGTCTTACCTTCCGTAGGTTCTCTCCGAAGGCCGAGGACGAATTCCCTGCCATCCGGTGCGGTTAACCTTGGGTATTCTTTGTTAAGAAAGCTCAGATTTTAATAGATTTAAAGTCTATCTCTCTTACTATATAATACAATGGTTATCCTTTATACTTCTAATTTATATTACTATAAAAAATTATTACAAGTAATTTTTTTTAATTTTTTTTTTATTTTTTTTACTTTTCGTTAATCCAAATTTAATCGTGGATTCCCAAAATTATTCTTTTTCGCGTTATGCTTGTGTTTTTGGAGATAATTTTTTTTTTATTTTTTTTTTTAAATTTTTTTTTTAATTTTAACATTTATTCGCATTAAAATTGGAGCCAGCATTCCGCAAGTATTCTTTCCGGTGACTGTTGTGATTTTTGAGATCTGGATTGTGGCTCTTCTAAAAGACATGATCCATATTATATATATATCTATATAATTATATATTTATATAATTAATATTTTATTATATTTTATATATCTATATATTTTTATAAATATATAAATATTCTTGTTCTTTATTCTATCTATATATTATGTATTTATATATAATAATTATATATTATTAATATTTATTAATTTTATTATTATTTATTATTTATTATTTGGTTTTATTATTATATTTTATTATTATATTTATTTTTATTATATTAATTATTATTATTTATTTTATATTTGATTATTATTTTTTTTATTATTTTATATTATTATTATTATATAATTCGTCGATATAATAGTAAGTATGTAGTAGTAGTTAGTGTAGTAGTAGTAGGTTAGTAGCAGAATTTAGTAGTGGATTGGTGAATGCAACTCGAATTCACAAAATAATCGATAATTATTCGATTATAATCGTGTGTGTAATCGAGTCTAGGTCCCGGATCGAGTGCCGGTCCTTGTTCGTCAGCTTATAAGCGTTTCGGTCTCGACATGTGGGGTTCAAACAGATAGGTTCTGATTATACTAGAGTGTGTGTGTTGTGTGTGTGTGTTTGTGTGTGTTGGTGTGTGTTGTGGTTGTGTGGTGTGTGTGGGTGTGTGTGTGTTTGTGTTGTGTGTGTTGTACTGCTGTGTGTGTGTTTAGGGTTTAATTATTATATCTTATTTTTACTCTCTAGCTTTTCCACTTTTTTTTTTTTTCTTTTTTTAATCATTTTTCTTTAATTTTGAGCGAATTTTGTTATTTTTTTCTTAATATTAATACAATTTTCAAAAGACTAAAGTGCCAAGCAACTTTATCTGACTTATTGATTCATTTCAACTTTGGACTTAATCGTGGGATTCGTATTGTCTCATGCATGCATTGGTAGTATGGCAGTTCATTTTATTATAGTGGTATTAGTTTTAGTTTTAAAATTCTAACAAATTTCTTTCACTAATTATTTAATATAATTATATCTATTATATTAGTATATATTATATATTTTTATGATTATTTATATATTATTATTTAAAATTATTTACATATTAATATATATTATAGTTTATATTTTGAATTTAACATTCTAAAAAAAATAAGGATATTTTTTTAAAAATATCTATGTTTCGAAATTGGTATGAAGCATCTGGCCACATTTGAATGACCAATTGTGGTCATCAATGATCGGATAAAAAAATAATATGAATAAATTTAGGAAAGAAATTTTTCTTTAGGTCGAAATTAAATAATCTTGAAATTGCTCCTTTACTGTGTTATATTTAATAATTTTATCGTAAAATAAATTAATTGGTTATAAACTCGAATTTAAGCAAAAGAATATCGTGTAGTAAGGATTAATTTATTATATGGTAGGTTTGAGGATCGTTGTTTTAGTCTTCTTATATGGGGAGAAAGATATAAAAAACGAGTATTCGAAAAATATATCCGTATATTTTTGTCGAATCTGTATATAACTATATATTATATATTAATATAATCTATATTATATTATTTTTATAACATTATATAAATTTATATATATCCTATATATATAATACCCCTTACATATAATAAATAATATATATTCATAAAATAAATTATATATATTATATATCATATATTATAATATTATATATATATATACATAAATAATTATTTTATATTATATTTAATTAATATAATATATATATAAATATTATTATATATAAATATATAAGTATATATTATATTTATATATTATATATATATATATAATATATATAATATATCTAATTTAACAAAAAAGATCACCGTTACGCACTTGTGACATTTTGAGCACTAAGTCGAATAGATGTTTTACAAATAGAACGATATGTGACTGAATGCTAAATTTTGAAGAGCTCTTGACAGGCACATTTTCTATTTATTATGCTTTTTATTATGTTTTTATTTATAAAATTTATTATTTCTCATTTACGAACGAAAATGTAATGAAAAACAAAAAATGTAAACGAAGCAAAGCAACGTTAAATATTTTATATATATATATATATTATATATATTATATATATATATTTTATATATATAATATATATATAAGTTAATATTATTATATTATATATATATTATTATATATATATTATTATATATTATTTTCTGATTGGAAATAGCTTCCGGAACACGGCACACAATATGCCTTACTTAGCAATGTGGCGATTGTCATTAAGATTTCTCATCAGAATAAGAAAGTATATATTATATATTATATTTAATTATATTATATATTTATAATTATATATCTATTATATATATATATATATATTATATATATAATTATATATATATATATATATATTAATCTGTCTTCAACTATATATATATTCTTATATTATATATATATATATATATTATATATATTATTATAATATTATATATATTGATTATATATATAATTGATTTATTTTATATAGATACTTTTTTAGAAGTATCATTATATAATTAATATTAATATATATTATTTATATATTATTATATATATATATTTATTATTTTATATTCTTCTGGGTTCAAAACACAGTATATATATATTATATATTAATATAAATTATATATATTATATTTCAACTAAAAAAAATATTTAATGATCGGCGGCACAAATTTCTTAAAAATGAAGTAAAACTTTAAAATTATGCGAACGAAAAACTACAACACGTTGAACAAATACTGTTCAAAACTTGATATGGCAAGTTCTGTCCAATGTTGTAAAATGATTTAATTAATTAAGGTATTGAGATTATTTAGTGATTTTCACACTAAATACTACATTAAATATACTAGCAAATATATCGATTAATTACGAAATGGAAGTTTTGACATATACATATTTAATATACATAGAATCATAGATTATAAAATAAAAAAAACAAAATTAGTATAGTAATAGTTTATTTAATATTTTATAATTTATTTTGTTATAGTTTAATATTAAAATTCAATTTATTAATTACCCTGAAATTCCTGTAAACTTTTAAATTATTTTAATTTTATTACTTTATTTTTTTAATATAATTTATTTTTTCAATCTTAATCTGTTCTCTAATGCTGATGTATTCCATGAAATTGTTAAGCTTATCTATCTAAAGGATTTTTCTGTAAAAACCATCGCTTTACAAAGAGAGCAATGAATATAGATACTATAAGGAAGAAGATATTCTTTTAAAAGGTTTTATCGTTATGATTATATTATATTATTATATGTATTATTATTATTATTATTTTAATTTATTAACATGAATATTATTATCATAACGTAGCATTATTACCCTAACAACATAAAAAATATTGTTTTGTTATGTTATATTATACATATAAATGCTTCCCATAATTTTTAATGTTAAATTATTATTATCATTATTCTTGTCTTTATTTTTTAATATTCCTAATATTATTAAAAAGTATTTTTAATTTTATATTTTATTTTATATTTATTATTATTATTATTATTATTATTATTATTATTTATTTTATTATGTGTAATTGTTACCAGAGGGTTGTCACCCATTTATTAATGAAAATGAAAAAAAAAATATATATCTCTAAAAAATAATGAATGATAATGAATAGTGAAACGAAAATTGTCGCTCTCTTGGAAAAAGTTACAGCTCTCAAAGTTGTTATAATAATTCATAACTTTTCAATATTGTCGATTCCAGGTGTAGGTCTCTTTCAAGCCCTCTACGTCAGGTTATGATAAGTTTTGTTAGGTGTCACAGAGAAAATCTATTAGAATTACAAGTCATTATTCATAACTGAACTAATGGATGGCTGCAAGATACGAGAGGTTGTGGGCATATTTTTTATTATAAGAAGTCTATGGGAAAATTTTTACCTTTCAGGCTGTAACTTTTTTCTAAAGAGAGCTGCCGATTTTCGCTTTCATTTTTTTAATTATTATTTTTTCGAATATTTTTTCGTGTCGATTTGAAAAAAAGTTTTTTGTGTATATCTTTTTAATATTCCTAATATTATTAAAAAGTTTTGAGAGGTGTAAACTTTTTTTTCCTAAGGAGAAGGTACGATTTTCGTTTTAATTCTTTATATTTTTTCTTTAAGTATATCCTGTGAAATTTAAAAATCGGGGGTGACACATCTCTTAATAATTACATATATTATTATTCTTTTTTTATTATTAATAATTATTTTATCTATTATTATCCATTATTTATTATATTATTATTATATTTTTGTTGAATATTTACGGAATTTAATAAAGTAATGCTAAATTTTTCTGAAACTTGATTTTTTTTTCTATCGAAAATAACTGACTTTAAAATATTCAGTGAATATATCTTATAAAGATTTGTGACATTTTGAGACTTAAGGTTTTATATATTATAAAATGATTTTTCTTTTCTTTCTCAAACTTGTTATAGTTTAAAAATAGTCTTAATTTTTAATTTGGTATTTTTATCTGCAATATAATTGTGTACTAGTGAAAAAGTCATTTTAAAGAAAAAAAAATGTTTGACCTATCTATCATAAAAATATTTTTAGCCGATTTTTCTGAACCCTCAACACCTCTCTTTGCTTTAGATACGATATATTTTGTTTTAATACCAAGTCAAAGAATATTCTTTTAATTATTATTTCTCACTTTGATTTATTTAGACGTTCTTTTATTATTCTGATTTTAAAACTTAATCATGATTATACAAATATTTTTGCATTTTCATTTGAACATATACTTCCAAAGCTAATTAGCGTTTCATTAATATATGGACGATGATATGTTTGAAAACTCCTTCTTCGGAATCAGTGTTCGGTTGTCAGAGTAAGTGCTTTTATTATTTTGATATAGATGAAATTTTCATCTATTCATCATGGGTATTTGAGTCTTTGTAAGAACTTTTACGCTTAAAAAGAACTAAGCAGTATATCTTAAATGAGTGTTGGGTGCTATTTGAATAATGCCTTTTGGAGTTTGACTTCAATTTTTTTTCATTTAATCCAGTTTGACGCGTAGACGTGAAAATTAGATTTTTGTGGATTTAATCTAGGATTCCGGATCCAGTGACTTTCTTTTCCTGTATGCATTGGTGAACATAAGTATTAGAGCCCTTCTATGTGGTTTGTCATTTTGTGATTTTTTTTTCAAAAGTTGATTTAGCCAATTTTAATATGCCTCATACTTACTTTGTAAATTATATTCGTATTCTTTTTAATATTATATATATAATATATACTATTAATATATAAATAATTTTAATATTATATTATATTATATATTTTTATAATTTATATCTTTTATAATATACAGTAATAATATATATTTATATTTTTATATAATATTATATATATATATTATTATATTTATATATATATTATATATATATATATATTATATATATATTATATATATAATATATATAAATTATATATATTAAATATTAATATATATTATATATAATATTATATATTTATAATATAATATTTATTATATATATTATATATATATATAATATATATATATATATTATATATATCATATATATATTTATAATAATATATAATTTTATAATATTATATATATATATATGTTAGTATTAATATATATATAATATATATTATATATAATATATTTAATATATATAATATATTATATTTTATATTATTATATTTATATTGTATATATTTTATATTATATTATATATATTATAAATATAATATATTAATATATTATATAATATATTATATTAAATACTATATTATATATACATTATATATTATTATATTATTATATATAATATTATTATTATTATATATATATAGTATATATATATATATATATATTTATATTATATATTTATATTTATATTATTACTGTATACATTATAACTTTGTAAAAATATTTTTGAATTTATGTTTGTAATTATGCTAAGATTTGGCGGCCAAATTTTAGCGATAGTCAAGTGAATAATATTATAAAGTCGTTCTTTTTGAGATCTCTTCAGTCAGGATAATCAGTTAAATCAATTTTAATGAATAAGAATCTCACTCAAGATACTCTCTTCAAGAAATCTCCCGGCAAGAGGGATAACTTTAGGAGGGGCTGGCGACTTGAATTTGATCACCAATGTTTCGTCCGCTAAACAAAGAGTCTGAGGCAAGTTCGAAAAACGCACTGAAAAGGTGGACTGCATTCGCCTATAAGAGTATCTCACAGAAGGGACTTTATCACATCTTTACTTTCATTGGGTATGTTTCTTATGTTGATAAAAAACATCATTTCAAATAGTGAATTTTAAATTTACCATTCCTCTTATATGGTTGTGATTGTCTTAATAGAACCACCAGAAGAAGTCTACCCTATTATATATATTATATATATAGTATATATATATATATATTTTATTTCTATTTATATATTATCTTTATATATATATATTATATAAATATATCTATATATTATATATATATATATATATATAATTTATATATATATATTATATATATTATATATATTATATATATAATATATCAGTATATATTTACTAACCATTCACACTTCAGCATGTTAGGGTAAACTATCAGTTCTACTCTCTCAAGTCTTTCGTCTCCACTCATCTCTGTGCATTAACGTCATGTCCTCTTCCTACCTCTCTTACGTCTTATTCTTGTCGTTGCAAAACTGCCAAGTCTATCCTCGATCGTATATCCTCCTCAGAACTTGATGTAAAGCCATCATTACAATCTACGAGAAAAGCATCTCCTCATCTCTCCCTCTTCCATCATCTTTTCCGTGCCCAATACCATTTCAACTGATTTCTCTCCACAACTATTCCAGGCCAGGACTTCACCAACACCACAGTTCTCTCACACTGCTCCTTCTATCTATATACTTTTCAAGTGTCCAAAGTTAACTGATCATATAATTCATACAGCTCTCATCTTCTGCAAGGCTCTCTACCTTGCTCTCT
>JABUQX010014801.1:0-19728 GCA_015478945.1 Trachelipus rathkii
GCGGAGTAGTTGAATACATCACAAAAATTCGACTCTCTAAAATCACTTTACGAACAAGGCGAACTGATTCAATTGCCAAGTTACTTAATATATAGAACCGCGAGGTGGTTATGATTAATCTAGTCATAGGACACTTTCCATTTAGGAGAAAGAAGCTATGATAGAGAACGATCTCTCAAACCCAAAAACAGCTCATAAGTCTATTTTGTCCAGCTACTCTGACCATATCACTCTTAACAAAATCTAATCCAACACTCGTAAAATTCGTAGTCGATTTAAATTTTTGGACATATCATCATCTCTCTTCTTATTTAAAGTATGTAATGTAAAGAATAATAACTATAAAAATTATATAAAATATATGCTAAATAAAAGAATAAATTATAATAAATAATAATAAAATGAAGCTGTCATAAAATATAAATCATAAATAAATATATACTATACTATATCCAAAAAATAATACTATCTATATATCCAAACTATAATAATAATATATATATATATAAATATTAAAAATAGATCAGATCAATAACAGACACTGTTTATGATCGTCAGGGATTCGAAGGCGTGCTTATATTACAATTTATGAAAGAAAGCAGCCTCTATATCAGTTGAGAATACTTTGAATATTATTTTACAATTCTAAAAGGGCATATTATAGAAAATTGATCACCCGACAAAAAATCCTATACGTAATTGACAGCTACTGTTATATATTTTACTGTGTTAACATTACACGCTATATTAAAAGAAATGAAATAATATGAGGGTATTTTCGGTGTTCTCCCAAGAAAATAAAGTTACTAATGCTAGCATAGTGAGAAATATATGCAACTAAAATCTGTTTTAGAAATAGTGTTTATGGATCGTAAAGTAGCGAAAATGACTCGGCGAATAGGGTTTCAGTCTGGGGACAATCATAAGAAAATATGGCGAACAGATTGGGGGGTAATGACTACGACAAAATTTGCAAATGGGAGGGGTTCGTAACATATAGTGACTGTGAGTGATATTTGTGTGGCCAATACGGAGGCATGCAAGTATCACCTCGTGTAGGCGCTTACGACGGTGGAGGTAGACCACTCCCCGATGATCGACCTTACATTTCTAAGTTTCTCTCTCTGATCATTCGTACCAGGGCGCTCATTGACCAATAAGAATCGAAACCTGCTTGTCGGAGAGCAAGATAGTTATCGGTTGATGGGAGGTAGCCTTGACGAATGGCATCCGGGAGGTACCAGGAACAACTCACTCCGAAAAGAGAAGTTGGCCATTTTGGCCTCTCATGTCAAGATGATTTCTTCAGTTTTAACCCCTACATGGAGGAGGGTCCAACATAAAATATTTGTTTCTTGGCGCGGGAATGGAGCCAGCCGAAGAATTGCTGACAGCAGATAAGCATTAGTGTTTTTGGAATAGTGAGGTTTTTAAGAGCTTTGGTAGCGCGCTGTGAGCCGACTTACTTGATAAATGACATAAGAGCTGAATCTTGGTTTTAAGGGATCTAGATTCGCAGAAAGCGCAAATCATTATAGACATTAATTCTGCCCTGGGAAAATTGAAACATGAGGGGGGGGTAGGGTATGGGAAAGGTTGCGATAAGGAAAGAGCAGATGCGCCCACACTGTTCCCCGTCTTTAGAGTCGTCAGTAAAATACTGCGAGTAACTCATCGTGAACTTGCGGGATGAGACAAGGAATAAGATGCCTTAAACAGGCCGCATAGAATGGCTAGATTTGAGAGATAGGAGGCTCAGAGCCAAGCAATAATCGGTGGGAGCGGGGGAATAACAAGGTGTATATCCTTACATCGTATCGAAGAAAGGCAGCACCTTTTGTAAAGGGAAGCTAAGGAAGTTAAGGGTGTTATGACCGTGTCTCGCAAAACTGGACACCGTATTAAGGATCTGAGGAACTCCTGCAGAACTCGAGGTGTCAGAGGCAGACGGTATTGGTGTTTGAAACGCAAGATAACTTGTAAACACAGTGCATGTATTCTCTTCGAGAGAGAGTGGCATCACATTGGCTTCAACTTTAAAGCTTACCCAGGGGACGATCGGAAGGCTCCAAGTGGAGATCGGAATCGCTCGTTTTGCTATGGGATAAAACAGATTGTAGTAGAGTAGGGGAGGCTGACCATTATACCTACAAGCACCATAGTCAAGCTTTCGATCAACACTTAGGGCGATAAATAAGCCGTAAAGGGACTTCGCGATTCAAAGCGCCCCCAAGATATTTGAGGCGAGATGAGTAATACGTCAAGCGCGCGATGACAAGATATGTTTTACAGCTGTTTGTTTTCAGGAGTTTAATGTTAAGTGGTCATCTAGAATGAGTCTATGAAATTTGACCTGTGTAAGTAATAGGAATAGGGTGACCCGTATAAGGTTAGGTTCGCTGGAAGAAGGTGGCCAAGTTCTTCGATCCCTTTTTTCCTTAAAAGCATGCTGAGGTTTTGGTGGGAGAAAAAAACGGAAGCCATGGGAGTTACCCATTTGTTGAAATAATTCTCAACAGCTAGTTGAAGTTTGCCGTTCGAGAAAGCGCAGCTGTTGGCACCGGCTATGTATAACGCAAGGTCATCCACATAGAGAGAAGAATTTGACAGTCGCTGGGATAGAAGTAACGATCTATCATTAAAATCTGAGAGCCAAATAGATAGTAATACACTTAGAACATTGCCTTGCGGAACGCTTCATCCAGAGATAAGTGGACGTGAACGAAAAGAAGAGCAGCCGAACTTGGATTATATACATGTATTGACAGAAGGCGTTATTGATGAAAAGAGAGAGTTGTTCGCGGAAACAAGGCGAAATGAAGTATTAAAGGAGATACCACAGTTCTCCCACGTTAGTGGCTCGTCAAGCTTATTTTCAAGGTCACAAGACCAAGAACCATCCAACCAGTTAAGGAGAAGGCTTCCGGATGTCATGGTCTAGTTTCACGCAAGGGGTTCCGCAGGTCTGAACGATTTTATGCGGAAACACAAATTAGGAAGTTTGAGAAAGCTTGACGGCTTTCCAGAACAGGGAGTAAGCGGCCAGAACCATTTATCTCCATTAATTTTACAAGAATGACAGGATCAGCCGATAATATGGTCTTTGGTTGTCCGCCAGCTTCGGATCTTTTCCAGGTTTGGGAATAGGAATTACAAAAGCTGTAGTCCAAATCAGGGTTGTGGAGTCGGTTCAAAAATTTTCCGACTCACGACTCCACCACTGACTTCAAAATTACCAAGACTCTTTCTCCGACCAAATCTTCAAAATTACCGACTCAGACTCCACCCTTTTGAAATATTGCGACTCCCGACTCCTTTTTTGAAAATTACTGACTCTTGAAAAATTACCGCTCCGACTCCCTCCGAATCCACCTCTTTCATAATTACCGATCCGAATCCACCCTTTTCAATTGCCAGACTTCCGACTCACTCTCTTCAAAACTACCGACTCCCCGACTCCACAACCCTGGTCCAAATAGATGGAAAAGAAGAATCGATCCAGATTCTGTTATATAGATCCAGCAAAAATGCTGACGTCGAAGGATGGATATGACGGAGCATGATGTACGAAATATGTCTGGGACCAAGGGCACCGTTTTTGCTATTTGCCAATGCAGTTTGATAGCTCTGCAAAGTGTAAAAAAGAACGGTTGTTAGAGTATGATCCTCCCCTTTCGCTGTTGACAAAGTCATGGGTAGTGCGGTGTCGGTTCTAAGTTTTTGAAAGGCTTCAGTGATAACGGAAAGAACTCGAGTGGCTAGCAAAACTGTAACACGCATCCGCTACAGCAGACAGGAATTAGAGGATCGTCACTCAGTTTATATCAGCGCCCCATAACGAAGGACTGGTGGGTGAGGAAGTTATTGGACGCGAGGAGATATTTTCTGTGCAACATTTTCACCCACACATAAAGGAACGGGCGAAGTTGTGGAGTTACAGTCCGATTTGTAAGTTCGACAAATATTGTTACAGCGCGTTAGGCGATATAATATCGCCCTGAGATCTCGCTGCGGCTGCTTATAAAAATAATACAATGTTTCTGGGGCTGTTTGGGGTGGTACGGTTCCTTTGGTATTGCCTGTATAGGTTCTTTCTTCTTCCTCTCGGTTGTCTTGTGCCCACACTCATTAAGGGACCACCAAGGGTTGCCGCGTCTGCCTGAGGCAAGATTGCGGAATTGCAACGCTTCCCGCTTCGCCCGAGATTACCGCAGCTTTCTGGAAAAACACGAAACGACATCATCAACAGTCGGAAATCGGTTATTGAAAGGGATAAAGGATAGCAGTGACCTGATAAAAAGGAGCCACTCCGCTCGATCCATAAAAGCAGCTGGAGTAAGGGTTTCTTGCATTGGGCTTTAGGAACAAGCTCACAATTTTTCATGCTATTACGGGGTAATGAGTTCAACTGCACAGCAATAAACAATCAAAGGGGACAGGTAAAAACGATCATAAAGGGAAATCGGAGAAAAAGGAAATACTTCAACTACAAGAAGTCGTGTTGTAAGTCTAAACGTTCATAGTAGGGAGTCTGTCGTTAAGTTGCTCCCCAGGGAACAAGGGGGTTAGGATGATCTATTAGATCTTGGACTAGGACGAGGTGACGAGTTGCCATAAGGGGTGACGGACGATTGGACGTTCCTAGTATAACATACAACCGGAGTAGGCGAGCTGTTTTAAAAGATCAGCTAAGTCGACTTTAGTAAATTCACTACTCGGAGCCAAATAGGTTGAACATATTGTAATCTCGGTGGGCAAGTGAATTCGTGCTGCTACTGCACATGAAGTTTGGTTGGAGGAGAGGACTGGGGAATAGGGGATAGATTTTTGAATGAGTATTCTACCCTCTCACATTGTCACCTCTTTCTATAGAAGTCAACGGCGATTTTATATTCACATGGTTGAAAGAAGTCACGATGACATAGTCGAAGTTCCTGCACACATATGCACTTTGGTGTACATATGTCTTATTTAGTTGAACAAAGTTTCTTCGAAATTAGAGTAATTAGCCAGACAATTAATTGTAAAGAAGTAGTCAATGATGAGTTATGATATTATCGACATGGTGTCATTAGAGAAGCGATTTTTCTATGCTGAACCTTGGGGGTACTGTTGGAAGGTGGGTCTTCGATTGAGGAGGGAAGGTTGAGAGGTGGGTCTCGGCGATGCGAGAAGGCACAACCAAACCTGGGGGTAAATCAGTGTACATACACCAGAGATTTAGGTTGTATGACCTCTTTTTTGGGGGAGTTTTCAGATGTATTTGGTGAAAGAGCTTCAGCATGAATGCGAGATAAAGGTTGATTCAACAAATGCCAACTTCAATGTGGGTTTTGGTTGAGTTAATAAGAAGAGCAAAATATCGTAATGCCTCATATTTATTAGTATTAGTGGTGTCAGATATACCGCCTTGGCTAAGCAGATTCCGAAATGTGGGGAGGGACAATAAGTTGTTTCCATGGAAACTAGGGGAAGGAAGGTGCTAACCGGAAGGGTATTGTTCTTTTTGAGAAGTGTTAGGTTACGAATATCGAATTTCCAATATGGGAATTCGTTGAATTGGCAAGGTCTGTAATTCTGGAGATTTTCCCAGTCTTCATCATTACAGGGTGACTTTTTGAGGAAATTAGGTAAGCTGAATTGGAGAATGTGGGCTCTAGGTCTAACTTCAATGCTCAACAGACCCCAGAACGTTAGAGCGTTATTGCGAATGCTTACGTTTGAACAGTTTTCCATCACCTTTTCTCGGAGTGCGGAAGCATTAGAAAGAGACAATGGGATAACGATCACGCATCAAGCTCCAATTTGGGAAGCAGGGGTTTCAATTCATTGCTGAGGTATAGAATCCCTTAGAGAGCGCTGATAAAGGAACTCGGGAGAAGAGGTTATAGGAAGATTCAGAAGAAGCTATTGCTTTTTTGTAGACTATTAGATGGTTGGTTGTGGGTTGTTCAATAGCTGGGATTGTTTGGGTAGTCTTTTGAAGCCTTTGCTTTTGTCTCTGAAATAAGACTTATGGCGAGGTCTCTTCTGACTCTGATTTGCATTTTTACATCTGGAGTTACTGTGTTTTGGTAATTAACAAATTCGTTGCTCTATATTTTACAAACGAATCAATCTATATAACTTGGCACGGACTATTCATTTCTGTGTTTCCTTGAACATCTTTTTCCAGGGATTTTAGTAATAGTGGGAAGGCGAATTAAGGGACAAAAGAGACCGTCCTCTTGCATTGCATAAGTTTGGGAAACCAATTTGGTGAGTATGGGACAGTGTGTCTTTAAAGGAAATGGTTTTTCCAAATTTTAATATTGAATGAGCCAGCTTAGTTTCATTGCTAGTTTTGTTGAAAACTTAGTACTCAGGATAGGCTTGTTGATAGTTTTTGGACGGGGGATTGAATCAAGGGCTGCTTTTGTACTCTTTGAGAAGATTGGCAACTCAAGGTGTGGCAGTTAAACGGTAGACAGGTTGCAAAGTACCATGCTAAAGTTTTCAGTGGGATTTTAAGAAGGACTTCTGTTAGGCATAACGGTGTTATGTTTGGCGATTAACACGCGGAGTGCGTGGCGGAGGCAGCTGTAAATTGTGGCCGTAAGATTGACTTTGATGTCTGATAATTTTTTTCCTGTGCGGCTGCCGTATAACATCTCCTGTTCAATTTATGTATGGTATACATGCTCTAAAACCTCCTGTTCAACAGGTAAGGACGGGCATTTGAGATAAGAAGCATGTGGGGTCCTCTACATTAGGGGTATATTACTGGAGTGTGAAATACATTCCTCGCGCTTGAGGCATGTAATGTCATACCTGTCCCCTACAGTATTTTCGGGACGACCAAAACACTAGCACGTTGCCATTTGCAGCAACGTCTGGGTCGAGGGATAAACACTGTTGCGAACACTGTGACTTATGAACACTATTCTCTCTTAGACACCTTTGGTAAGGTGGTCCTAAGGTGGATAAGAGAGAGATAATTAAAAGTCAGCAGCTCACAACGGGGATTTGGTTTGGATCAGAGACTTTTCCCAGCTGAGGGGATAAATCTCATAAACGCTTTGGTTAAACGGAAAATATATATAATTCTGTTTGGAGTTCTTGATATACCAAAATGAGCAAGCTTGTATCTTCGTACTTTCTGTTCATGACCAATACTATGTGCCTTTAGATACGTTTCTTATTTCATAAGGAGTAGAAATAAGAAGGAATATTTGTGCGAGAGATGTAAAGGATGACAGAATGGAACTTTGATTTTGGTTAGCAGCTTTTACGAGAATGGACCCATTCATCATCAATGTGACTGGGAGGGTCTTCAACTACCTAGGACTTTTTCATGCTCATACTGCTGAGCCAAGAATGGTATCTGTGCTCAGTAATAGCATATTGGAAGGTAGTGGAATCGCAGTAATGTAATACATCGGAATTGACATGTCTGCTGACATTCCTGGAGGGGAGCAAGCATATGGAGTAAACGATGAGACGACTGTTCTCGGGGGCACCTTGGGGTGTTTAGGGATTTGCTGGTCGAGATCGTGTGAAATTTTTGCACAAAGGACCTCAGGTGTTAGGAGACAGTAAAGGCATTAGATTACCGCAAGGATACTAGAAGTAGATAAGGGGAACGCGGTGGTCAGGCTGGTGTACCTGATAGATTGCGTATTAGTTGTTTGATGTTGTTCGGACTCAACTTGGTTAAAACGTTATTTTCATTTAAGGCTTTTCCATAAAATTTTTTTACGACAAACTTCGTCTCCATGGATGAACAACATAATAATAAAGCAAATGAGACATTAAACTGTAAATAACAGGATCAGGGCTGGATAGGTAGATAATATTTCTAGAAGAGGTAATCGCTTTCTCTCACATAGCAGTGTCACAGTACAGAGAACCCACACGACAAACCCCGACCCCACCCCGTAGGTGGGCTGGTGGATGTGGTTCGAATATCCTCCGCAGAACTCTAACGTCGTGACCCACCCGCGTATCACACGGCACCTTATATCTTTGTAATCATCGTAAAGGCCGCAGATTATAAAAACAAAGGTGCAGAACAAACTCCCCAGTGGTTTAGCCAAGGGCTCAGATATCCTACAATTGGCGGCCGATCAGAGGTGAGCGTAATGACCGGTTTCCCAACTGTACCCTCATCCTACGGGGAGGAAGTGTGGGTGTGAACTGTACCCCCATGCGGGAAAAGAGGCCGACCGGAAGTATGGGGCTGTCACCAGAAAAAGGGGGACGGCAACCTTATACAAATAATTAAAGGGACTTATGGGTGGGAATTCAACAAAAAAAAAAGTCAGTTCTTCGGTCTAGGACACTGAAGGGCAGTATATCCGCCAACAGTATCCGCGACCACCCACCAACATCAAGGTAACTGACTGCGGGTGTGTGTGTGTGTAATATATAATATAATATATAATATTATATTATTATAATATATTTATATATATTATATATATTATATATATATATATATATATATATTATATAATATATCTATATAAATATATATTTGTATTAATTATTATATTATACTATATTAACAAAATATATAAATTCCTCAATAAAATTTATTTGGTATTAAAAGCAATATTTTAATTTATATTAAATAATTGATTAAGAAGATTTTACTCTCGATAAAGCGTGAGATTCGAACGTTGGAACTCCGAAGATTATGCTAGATGATTAACAACAACCGGAATGCCTCTATCCACTAGGCTCAACACGTCCCCAAAATTATAATTAATAATTTATCTATAACGTTGACTCCTTTTTTATTAATATAAAGTTTGTTTATATATAATAAATACTATATATATATTAATATATACCTATATACTATTATAAATATATAATATATATAATATATATATATATTATATTAATAAATAAATTATATATCATAATATATATACTATATATAAGAGAAAGGGGGTTTTTTGGGGGGGGGGGGTTTTTTTTTTTCCCCCCCCCGAAAAAAATTCCAAAAAAATCTGTCACATTAATTATATATATATGATATATATATATTATTATATTATATATATATATATATAAAACATATATATATAAAATATATATATATATACTACAATAATATATATATATATATATATATATATGATTTTTTAGGTAAGCTTGCTGTTGTGGAAAGGAACAAAAGAAGTAAGTGTTTTCGGGTTCGGGGCAATAATTCAACGGAAAACAGGTCAGTAAACAATAGACCCTGTTAAGAGGGGTTTTAGTGAATACATATGGTACACTAAAGCAGCCTCTCTTCTCTTCTACAGGTAATAGACCAAATGTTAATAAAATAAATTATGGTTTTTGTTCATCCTGTAATCGACATTGTAAATATCTATATCTAGAATTAAGAATAAAACTTATCAGAAATAAGTTATATCCAAGAGTCATTCTTCAGTTAATTGATCTATGGTGATGGGATCATCGATATGGGAGGGCCAAACACGTGGGACACAGCCATGTTGATGAGGGACTATTAGCCCTTATAGTTCTTAAGAGTATATCACTATCGTGTGTGTGTGTTTTGTAGTATTTATAAGTCATTATTATTAAGAAACTAATATAACTCATATAACTAAATGAAGAATATTAACCTTCATAATCCTAACATAATTCATCCTCTATATTATTCTTTTCCTGGTCTTCTTTGCTCTCATCAATATTATTGTGAATTCGCCATCTGTCATTGTCAGGTATTGTAAGATATATATACATATATTAGTCATTTTTTGTCTTATACTCAGTTTATTTTATTAACAACCTCATATGAGAATGGGAGGTTCAAGGGATGACAGGAAGGAAGCAGGGAAAGAGATGGGACAACATAGGGATAGGAGTTGTCCGAGTTTCGGGGGGGAGGATGATGGAGAGTTTGAGTTGTGGTTGGATCGGGTAACAGCATGGGAAGCATGTGTGGAAGGAATTGCTAGATATCCGGGAATAGAAGTTAAATCAAGTTTGAACGAAAAAGCGGTTAGGGTGATCCAAGGAATACCAGATGAACAACTGAAGAAGAAAGATGGAGAAAAATTGATATTAAAGACACTAAAGGGTGTAGACGGGAGAAATTTAGTGAGTGTTAGATGCAATAGGATGAGACTTTTAATTAACATTCAAAGAAAGAAAGAGGAGAATATGGCAATGTACATACAGAGTCTTGAGGGAATATATGAGGATTGTGAGAAGATTGGAGAAATGAAAGAATCTTTGCAGAGAATATTTTGTGAGAAAGAGAAAAGGAAAGAAGGGAGAGAGAGAGTATACTGGGAGGACATAAGGGAAGAGAGTGATTGGTCAGAAAATGTTGAAGGAATTTTGGATACTGGATGCGTAGCAACTATTTGTGGGGAAAAGTGGCTAGGGAAGGTGTTAGTGAATGTAAAGGGGGAAGACCTTAAGAAAATGAATGAAGAACAAGAATTGGTAACAGGACATTATGTATTCGGGGAGAATAAGTATGAGGCTTTCAAAGCAGTTAAGATACCATGTAGAGTAGGGGGAATTAAATTTTGGATTAGGACAGAAGTTGTAAAAGGGGAAATTCCATGGTTAATAGGAAGACAAACAATGGAAAAAACGAAAGAATTTTATTTTAACTTGTTAATCATTATTGGATATTTTTAATTTATTAAATTAATAATAATAATAATAATAATAATGCCAATTTCTAGGAAGGAAGGAAGGAAAGTGCACAGAGAGGTAACAAAAAGGAAATGTCTGTAAAATTAAGTCTTACACTTTTTGTTTCATTGAGGAAAAGGGAAGAAGAATTAAATTATTGAAGCTGCATCTGCAATTTGGGCATGGGAGTGGTGAGAAGATTATGAAGATGATAAGGGAAGCCTATCATAATGAGGAAGGAGTGGGGGAAGAGATAATGAAGGATATTGAGGAGGAGTTAAAGGACCTGTGTAATACCTGTAAGGTGTGCATAAGGTATAAGAAAACACCACCAAAGCCCGTGGTTGGCTTTCCACAAAGCCAGAAGTTTAATGAAGTGGTGGCTATGGATTTGGGGGAATTTAAAGGAAAAATGTTTCTACTTTTGGTCGACGTTGCTACAAGGTTTTGTCAGGGAACATGGATAAGAAATAAGAAAGGGGAGGAGATAGCAGAGAAAGTATTAGATAAGTGGATTAGTGTATTTGGAGCACCTGAATGTTTCTTCACCGATAATGGATTAGAATTTAATAACAAGGAAATGAGAAGTCTAACGGAAAAATTCGGTATACAAATGAGATGTACAGCAGCAGAGAGTCCATGGAGTAATGGTATATGTGAGAATCTAGTGGGGCTTGTGAAGGAAAATATGAGAAAATTAGAAGAGGAGGTACCTAATAGGGAGATATGTCTCAAGTGGACTATTGCAGCCAGGAATAGTCTGTTCATGAAAGGGGGTTATGCCCCTAATCAATTAGTATTCGGTAGAAATTTGGGGGTACCGACTATAGAAGAAGGGAAGAAAAAAATATCTGTGTTAGAGAAAGGAAACGAATGTGAGATCATAAGAGATACCCTAACTGGGTTACATAGGGCAAGGGAAATACATATAAAACGAGAATCAGAGGACAGAATAAGAAGAGCTGTGTTAGAAAACATTAGAGAACACAAACTGGAAGAAGCGCAGATAGGAGAAGAAGTGTATTATAAGAGGGAAAATGATAAAGAATGGAGAGGACCTGCTAAGGTGATAGGGAGAGACGGGAAGGTAGTAATAGTGAAACATGGAAGTTCTGTGAGATGGGTGAATAGAGTTCACATAACAAGAATACAAGGTGAAACAACCAATGAAAAAAGAGGGGAATTCGAAGGAGACTCACAAGAGGAAAAGGAACAATTACAGAGGGGTAAGACGAGGAGAAGAGCGCCAGGATATGAAAGAAATTCAGATGATTCTGATAGTGAAGGAGAGAACACTGAATACAGGGGAATTGAGAAGAATAGAGAGGGTAGACAAGAGACAAGAGAAGAGAAGAAAATTAATAAAGAGACATTACGTAGAAGGTGGCGAAAGAAATATAGGGATATAGGAATGATGATGAGGAAGAAAGAGAAAATTGAATTTTGGGAAGAGCAGCAAAGAAAAGTAGCAAAAAATATAGTCAAAGCTACAACATAATCGATATAGAAACCGGAGAGAAGGAGTGGGTAGATTTAAGGTACTACCCAGGAATAAGCTGTCTAACTGAAGTTACTGAAGAATCGGAAGAGGAAGAACCCGAAGAACAGACAGACATAGGAGAGAACAGTGAAAATGAAGGAGTGAGGAGTGGGAGAGAAGAAGAACAGACAAGGACTGAGGAAACGGAAGAAACAGACGATGATCACGGTTTTTATTTTGAAAATACACAAGAGAATGAAGAGTTGGAAAAGCAACAGCAACTGGAGGCAAAAAGAAGGGAATTAGAGAGTTGGAAAGAACATCATGTTTATAAAGAAGTCGGTTGGTCTGAATGTAAGGGAAAAAAGGTGGTGAATACAAGATGGGTTATGACAAAAAAGGAAATTGAAGGAAGAAAGGGATGGAAGGCAAGGTTGGTAGTAAGAGGATTCGAAGAAAAAAAGAAGGATCTCGTAACAGATGCTCCGACATGTGCTACGGAAACACTAAAACTGTGTATTGCGATTATGGGACGGTATGGATGGTCGTGCAAAAGTATGGACATAAAAACAGCATACCTGCAAGGAGATGAACTAACAAGAGAGGTTTACATCAAGCCACCAAAGGAAGCAAAAAGTGGGAACGTGTGGAAACTTAATAAGGGAGCTTACGGGTTAAAAGATGCAGCCCGAATATGGTATGAGAAATTATTGAGGGTAATACAGGAGACAGGGGGTAAAAAGAGTTTTATTAATCCTACCATTTATAGGTGGAAGAAGAAGAATCAGTTAATAGGTGTCATGTGTTCCCACGTAGACGACTTGTTATATGGAGGAACAAAAGAATTTGAACAAGAGGTAATAGGGAAATTGAAGAGACTTTTAAAAATCGGAAATGAAGAAGAAGGACATTTTAAATACATAGGAGTTGAAATCGAAGAAAGGAAGGAGCAAATTATCCTTAGTCAGAATAAATACATACAAGGAATTAGAAAGGACAGGGAATTATACGGTAAGATTGAAAATGGTAGGGAGTTAACAAATGGAGAGATGACAAGGTACAGATCACATATAGGGAAACTTAATTGGATAGGACAACACACAAGACCAGACATATCTTTTGATGTTAGTGTATTAAGTAAACACAACAAACAGGCAACAGGGATAAATATGAAAGAAGTAGATAGAGTAATAGAAAAGGTGAGGAAGAAAGAAATGAATGTGGAATTGGATAAACTGAAGGGACGTAAACTAGAATTTGAGATTTTTACAGATGCTTCATTTGGTAATGTGGAGGGTATGAAATCGCAGATAGGTTATTTGATAGGAATAAGGGATGAGTTAGGGAATAAATGTCCTTTGCTGTGGAAATCAGGAGTTGCAAAAAGAATAGCCAGGTCCACTATAGAAGCAGAAACATTAGCCTTAAATGAAGGGATTGATGCGGGAATGTATTTGAGAGAATTATGGACAGAATTGACGAATGAGGTGATAGAGATAAGAGTGAAAGTAGACAGTAAAACCCTGGTAAATGCTTTGAGGTCAACATCAGGTGTATTGAATAAAAGATTAAGGATTGATATCGGGTGTTTAAAAGAAAGGGTAGAAAAGAAAGAAGTAAAAGAAATTGAGTGGATACCTACAGAGAAACAAATAGCTGATGTGTTAACAAAAGATAGAGTAAATGGGAAGAATATTAAACACTATATGGAAAAAGGGAAGGAAGAGTAAAAGGAAAAGAAAAGGGAGAAAAAAGGGGTAAGATTGATTTTTTAGGTAAGCTTGCTGTTGTGGAAAGGAACAAAAGAAGTAAGTGTTTTCGGGTTCGGGGCAATAATACAACGGAAAACAGGTCAGTAAACAATAGACCCTGTTAAGAGGGGTTTTAGTGAATACATATGGTACACTAAAGCAGCCTCTCTTCTCTTCTACAGGTAATAGACCAAATGTTAATAAAATAAATTATGGTTTTTGTTCATCCTGTAATCGACATTGTAAATATCTATATCTAGAATTAAGAATAAAACTTATCAGAAATAAGTTATATCCAAGAGTCATTCTTCAGTTAATTGATCTATGGTGATGGGATCATCGATATGGGAGGGCCAAACACGTGGGACACAGCCATGTTGATGAGGGACTATTAGCCCTTATAGTTCTTAAGAGTATATCACTATCGTGTGTGTGTGTTTTGTAGTATTTATAAGTCATTATTATTAAGAAACTAATATAACTCATATAACTAATATAACTAAATGAAGAATATTAACCTTCATAATACTAACATAATTCATCCTCTATATTATTCTTTTCCTGGTCTTCTTTGCTCTCATCAATATTATTGTGAATTCGCCATCTGTCATTGTCAGGTATTGTACAGGATATATATACATATATTTAGTCATTTTTGTCTTAATACTCAATATATTATATATATAATATATATAGTATATATCCATATTATATAAATATATATATATATATACTATATATAATAATATATATATTATATATTATAATTATATATATATAATATTATAATATATATATATCTTCTTCTTTTTCTTCTTTATCTTCCTCTTTGCCCCAGGACTGGGGGTAAGGTACGTGTCTATGCATCGGAAAGAAAAGCAGTAGAAGTATAAGACAAAAGTCGAAGGAAAAGCCCAGCCTTACCGCCCCCCCTGTACCATTAATTAGTGAGAACTCGTCACGACAGAAATCCACCCTAGAGGTTCATTGGACCTCGACGGACGCCTCACTATGGTAATCGTCAATGTAAGGGTTCATGCCCCTGGCCCAGGTTGGCCACAACCATGCACCCATACAAACCCGCATTCCACTCCTATTATGCACCTTATTCTGGCCTCTGCCAAACTCACAATTCTCTCCTTCAGACATCGTTCCACCGACTCAATCCACATTCTCTTTGTCTCCCAGCCGGTCGTTTCCCCCAACACACTCGCCCACTATACATCCGCTTACCAACCGACTATCAATCATCTATTCCACAGGACCAAACCATCTCAAACAATACTTTCATTTATTCTCTCATTTACCCTTTCTTCACACCAACACCACACAACTCCTAATACGCGTTCATTCCTCATTTATCAATTCTTCCTCACACCTAGCATGCCCCAAGATTGTCCATCTGAACACATTGAAACTTTAGATCTATACTTCTTATCGCAGACCATAGTCTCACTACTATACAATAACACAGGGTAACAAACATACCCTCATGTAAGACAACTGCACACGCAACAGACTTAGTCCTGTTACATTCACCAACGATTTATATATATATACCAGCCACCTTTCCTGCCATTCACAAATTTCCTACTACACTCTGCCTCATCCCTTCCCTTCTCATCCAAACACATACCCTAAATATTTAAACTCGACACTTCTTCCAGCTGCTCACATCTAACATAAAACTTCACACTGAGGACTGTCCTCACTGACAACCATAACCTACTCTTATCCTACGTTAACTCCAAACTCCTACTTTTGCACACTCTACCAAATCCCTATCCCACTCCTCTCAAAACTTATTTAAGATTCGCCACACAGAACCAAAATCATCCGCAATAAAAAGGGTAGGGCACTCTTCCCTCATCTCCCATTCTCCCTCATTCTTAACACCATATCCTGCCATCCACACCTCGAATTCTTTCATAATACCCCATCCATATACAAAATTGAATAACCAAGAGACATAACACAACCTGTCTCACTCCGCTATTAATCCTACACCAATCACCATTTATTCTTACACAGGCTTCACTATCGTCATACAACTTTTGATTCCATTCAGAAGCCCTAACACCAACACCAATATATCACTAACACCTGCCATAAAGCTTCCCTATTAACCCTATCATACGCCTGTTGCAAATCCATAAAACCTAAATACAATTTATTCTTCTTCTCTCTCATGTTCTCAATCATTTGTTTCAATGTAAAAATTTGATCCACACATCCTCTACCACTCCTAAATGCACCTTGTTCTTCACCAATCAGTCCTTAGTCACTCGACGCACTCTTTCGACCAAAATACCAGTATATATCTTCCCTACAACACTCATAAACTTATTCCCCTATAATTCTACAGTTTCCCTTTTCCCTCCTTAACCATTATATAAGGGTACTATTTACCGCTCTCCTCCAATTCCCTTGGAACTATACACTTCCATAAACGCCTTTAATTACATCAACTTCCAAATCCAATCAATCACCATCTCGCCTCCGTTCTTGATCATTTCACCAGTAATTTCATCTATACCTGCAGATTTACCTTTTTCAACTTTCTCACTCTACCCATTACCTCCTCCTTACTAATAACCTCATCCCCAAAATACCTATTCCTTCTTGCACCATCAAACCAACACACATTCACTATCACCTCTTCATTACTGCCAGCTCAATGTTTGGCAGATTTTCGAAGTGTTCTTTCGACACTCTCCACTCACAATCCATTTCATCAGTTTACAAAAGCACCATCCCTATTTATATTCTAAAGAGACTCCCTTTACTCTCATCTTAACCTTTTGCGCTTCCTTCCAAAGAAGCTTCCTATTTTGCCTTGTAAGTCCCCATTCATCCTCCTTCCAAATTGTTCATTTACCTCTTTTTAGCTCCTACGTATGCAGCTTTTTAGTCTTCCTTTTTTTTCCTCTTTATATAATTCCAGCATCTTTTTTGAGACTTCATCATTGCTTTAGTACATTCAACCCGCTTCTCTTTTTTACCTTTAACCACTTTCATCACCTCTTTCATTCCACCATTTACTGTTAACAATTCTTACTTCCTACTGTTAGCACAGTCACATACTTCCCTTTGCACTACCTAAAATTTCTTTCCTTCAATTTGCCCCCAGATTTGTTTCAAGTATCAACTGTTCACATTCAACCGATTTACTAGCGAGCGCTCTTACATACCTTATTACCTTGTTTCTTGTCAACCTAACTTCTCACTCTTAATTTTAACCTACTTCCTTTTCGTATCACCTTCCTCTCCATGAAAGCCCCACTAACTTAATTTTACATAGAACAACATATGATACGATAATCCCATTGATAAACCCCTCACTGATTTAACATCCAACACATACTCAACATCTCCTTCACCAACACAAAAATCATCATACTTTTCACTTCGATCCAATCTCTACCTACACACCAACTCTAATATACTTATGGATACTCTTGTTGTGTTTAAAGAAGATATTACTTACACACATACCTCCTCTCTCCTAGAAATCAAATCAATCGCTTTCCTACCATTCTCATTTTCTCCCGCACCCAAAACCACCTGTTATACACCCCTTTTTTGATCACCTAATCCAACCATTCAGTCCCCCAACACTATCATCTGAAGCTCCTACTCACCCCATCCAGATTATCCCAAAAAATCGTACTCTCTTCAACGTTTCCCTCAGATGGACCATACGTCACAACCAACACATACCCTTGACCTTTTCAAACCTTAAATTTAACATTGAATTCTAGATTAAAATTCACAAAGTCTACCATAGCTTTGTACCACAGGTCACTCATCAAAATTGCAACTCCTTCTCTCCCTCTCTCATTCCTTTCCACACCAGCACCACACATTTCACACCACACACTCATTTCACGTTTCCTTTCATCTTTGTTCAGTCACGCGAGAAATCAAAATTTGCCCTTTCTAAATATCTAATATCTTCACGTAAAGCCCGAGATTATACACACAAAGTGCAGAACAACCTCCCCAGTGGTTAGCCAGGGCTCAGATTCCCTACAATTGGCGGCCCGATCAGAGGTGAGCGTAAATGACCGGTTTTCCAACTGTACCCTCA
The DNA here is from genome assembly GCA_015478945.1 of Trachelipus rathkii. Taxonomy (NCBI): domain Eukaryota; kingdom Metazoa; phylum Arthropoda; class Malacostraca; order Isopoda; family Trachelipodidae; genus Trachelipus; species Trachelipus rathkii. The sequence continues at coordinate 17,969 of JABUQX010014801.1, forward strand.
TCCTCGGGGAGGAAGTGTGGGGTGAACTGTAAACCCATGCGGGAAGAGGCACCGGATAGCCCATGGGGCTGTCATGGGAAAAGGGGAGGGCAACCTTATACAAATAATTAAAGGGACTTATGGGTGGGAATTCAAAAAAAAAAAAAAAAAAAACAGTTCTTCGCTCTAGGACACTGAAGGGCAGAATATCCCGCCCAACAGTATCCCAGAGAGCCCACCCACCAACATCAAGGTAACTGACTGCGGGTGTGTGTGTGTGTGTGTGTGTGTATGTCAGGGATGGCAATTTTGGTGATTTTTTTGATTTTTTTTAAAAAAATCAATTTGTGATTTTTTTGATTTTTTTGATTTTTTTCTATTTTTTCAGATTCGTAACGTCCCACGCGATATATAATTTGTAACTTGCAAATTATAATTCACGTAAAAGTAAAGAATCCAAAAAAACAAAAAATAAAAAAAAAAAAAAAAAAAAATCATTGATTTTTTAAAAAAAATCAAAAAAATCACCAAAATTGCCATCCCTGGTGTATGTATATGTATATATATATATATATATATATATATATATATATATATATATATATATATATATATATATATATATATATATATATATATATATATATATATAGATATTTAATCAGATTACGAAAGTGATGATTTTACAAGAAAAATTTTATTAAAGGCATTTCTATTTATTATTACTGTTGACGTCTCAAGTCTTTATAAAGTTATATATATATATATATATATATATATATATATAAATATAATATATATATATATATATATATATATATATATATTATATATAGTATATATATATATATATATATATATTAGTGTGTCCCGATTTTAATTACAAAAAATCTTTGTTCACATTAACTATATATATATATAGATATATATATATTTATATATATATATATATATATAAATAATATATTATATATATATATATATATATATATATATATATATATATTATATATAATATATATATAATTATATATATATATTCTTCTTCTTTTATCTTCCTCTTGCCAGACTGGGGGTAAGGTACGTGTCATGCATCGGAAAGAAAAGCAGTAGAAGTATAAGACAAAAGTCGAAAAGAAAGCCCAGCCTACCGCCCCCCTGACCATTATTAGTGAGAACTCGTGGCAGACAGAAAATCCACCCTAGAGCTTCATTGGACCTCGACGGACCTCACTATGGTAAATCGCAAAATGTAAGGGTTCATCCCCTGGCCCAGGTGGGGCCACAACATGCCCCCATACAAAACCCGCCAATTCACTCCTATTATGCACCTTTATTCTGGCTTCTGCCAAACTCACAAATTCTCCTCCTTCAGACATTCCGTTCACCGACTCAATCCACACTTCTTCTTGGTCTCCCAGCCGGTCGTTCCACACACTCGCCCACTATACATCCGCTTTAACCAACCGACTATATCATCCTATTCCACAGGACCAAACCATCTCAACATTTACTTTCATTTATTTCTCATTTACCCCTTTTTCAAACCACACATCTCTCTAATAACGTTCATTCCCTCAATTTATCAATTCTTCTCAAACCTAGCACAGCGCCCCTAAGATTGTCCAATCTGAACACATTGAACTTATACGATCTATACTTCTTATTCCAGACCATAGTCCTCACTACTATACAATAAACAGGTAACAACATACCCTCATGTAAGACCCTAGCAAACACGCAAGACTTAGTCCTTTACATTCACTAAGGATTTAATTGCA
>JABUQX010014803.1:0-2500 GCA_015478945.1 Trachelipus rathkii
TATATATATATACAGAGGAGAGTGAAAGATATATAGTATATATATATATATATATATATATATTAAGTTATGTTATATATGTTATATATATATATATATATATATATATATATATGTATATATATATATATTATATATATATATATATATATATATATATATATATATATATATATATATATATATATATATATATATATATATATATATTTAGATGTCTATATATAAGTTATATATACATATTATATATATAATATTAGGGATGCAAATCTGATATGTTCTACATGTCTATATTTGGTAACATAAAGATTCTTATTATTTTTTGGGTAATGCATATCGGGTATTTGGTTAAAACAATTGATGACTGTCTTATACTTTTACTTTAAGAAAAATTAAAGAGAAATCTTGTATTTAAATAATAAATCTAGTTTCATTATATATAGTTAAGTTTTAGATTTTTTCTTCTACTCTTTTAACTTAGATTTTTAAGGGTTTCTCCAACTTTTAAGTTTAGTAAATACTTTACCTATTGAATATTATTATAATTTCACACAGATTTAGCTTCCATTTGTACATCAATAATTTTTTTCGGCACTACTCGTGAGCGTGAGTGCCAGTGTTTTAAACTTTCTGATTTATTCATATTTAGATATTACTGCAATAGGCTTAGAGTTTAAAATTAAATAAATTTTTTGTTTTTTTTTTTTTTTTTTTTTTTTTTTTTTTTTTTTTTTTTTTTTTTTTTTTGTTTTTGTTTTTTTTTTTTTTTTTTTTTTTTTTTTTTTTTTTTTTTTTTTGAGTGGAGTATTGCCTATGTAAACATAAATACTCCTATAACACGTCTCGAGAATCTCGAATCTCCTAACTCGATGTTCTGTGGCTTAAAATCTTTCTTCCGTCTACTACAATAATCTTGTGCTTCTTCTACTGTTCTCCTAACATAACAGATTTTCATGCATTTTTTGATTACCTTACTACTTCTCACGAAACTGTCATATCTTCTCATCCAAATACTGAGGTCCTCTATTTAGGGGATTTCAATGTACACAACACTGAATGGATGGGTTCCTCTCATACTGATTTAGGTGGGGAGGAAGCCGAATCATTCAGTATTCTCAACGATCTGGAGCAACTAATTAAAGAACCCACACACATTCCGGATCGTCCCAACCAATTCTTGAACACACTTGACCTATGTTTCACCACTAGTCCTTCTCTCTATAAATAAAATACACCACCTTCGCTTCTATCGGTAAATCTGAAGCACAACCTTATATCTCTTAATTTTAATACTTTCTCTCCAACAGAAGCTCCATCCTGCCCTATGCGTTTTTTCTGGCACTTTGATCGAGCCGATTAGCCTTGCGTCGCTTCTACGCTAGCTATAATTGGAGTGACTGCTTTGACTCTGAAGACGCTTCAGCTTCTGCCGATAAAGTGGGAGCTGTAATCGTTGATGGGATGAGCAGGTTCATTTCTTCTTCGACTAAATCTTTTTCTCCTCAAAACCCATGGTTCAATCGTGCTCGTTCTCTGGCCATTCAGGCTACAGACAGTGCGTATCGGATGTGGAAAAATTCTCGTTCTCCTATCACTCTTGTTAATTTTCATTCAGCTAGAAATCGTTGCAGGGGTACTCTTCGACCAGCAAGTGGACTTTCATTAAACGAAAGTGCGCTGACCTCCTTGGCTCTCCTACTGACAAATCTTTCTGGCCTCTTGCCAAAAACATCTCTAACAACTTCTGTAAATTATCCTTTCCTCCTCTTATTCGCTCTGATGGTTCTGTTGCTAATACTCCAACTGAAAAGGCCAATCTCTTCAGCCTCCTATTTTCCTCTAACTCATCCCTGGACTATTCTGTCATTCCTCTTCCTCCTCCTTCTCCTCTCAGGTGTCCTATGCCTTTACCTGCGATTACATTTGATCGGGTACATGGGCTCCTGAAATCTATGAACGTTAGGAAGGCGGGTGGACCGGATGGCATTCCTCCCCGAGTTTTGAGGGAGTGTGCTTCCGTGCTGACCCCACCCCTAGTTCAACTATATCTTCTATGCCCCAATACTAGCACTTTCCCTCAGTGTTGGAAGCGCGCATATGTCCAACCTATTCCGAAAAAAAGGAAGCCGCTCTGACCCTTCTAACTATCGCCCTATAGCTCTAACTTGTATTCTAAGATCTTTGAAACCCTTCTCAACTCTCACTTCTTAGACCATCTGGAATCTCATTCCCTTCTTTCCGATCGCCAGTACGGCTTTCGGCACTCGAGGTCTACTAGCGATATACTTTCCTATTTAACAGATTTATGGTTTTCCGCCCTCAGGAACTACGGGGAGACTTGCGTGGTGGCGCTTGACATATTCAAAGCATCTGACCGGGTATGGCACGCGTCACTGCTCTCCAAGCTTCCCTCCTGGGTTTCCTCCTTTCTTCTCTTGCTTAATACTTATGTCTTGTTTTCTTCAAATTGCTCAATATTAGTTTTAAAGCGATAGCTACC
>JABUQX010014803.1:7500-32500 GCA_015478945.1 Trachelipus rathkii
TTTTTTCAAACATACTTATCTTAACTTTCTGTGATAGATCCCCCCCTTTCCATATTTCTCTCAGACCACTCAAAGCCCTCATTCCTTCACCTATTCTATGTTCTATCTCCTCCTTCATCCCTCCCCCCTTACTCAACTCCATCCCTAAATATCTAAAAATCTTTACTTCTTCCAATACTACCCCCCCTACTCTAACCTCTACCCCCTCCCCCTCCTCACTTTCCTCCTCCTCAAACACTAACACTTTACTCTTACCTGGATTTATTTTAAGCCCCTTTTGTCCACACATTCTCTCAAACTCCCTCACCAAATACCTCAGCCCTTCCACGTTCTTCGCCACTAGGGCAGTATCATCCGCAAACAGTATCATGTTCACTTCCCTTCTATCATTCCCATTCATCAATTCCACCCCCTCCCCTCCCTCACCATTCCTCTGCAAACACTCTCCATAAACAAATTGAATAGCCACGGCGACATTACACACCCCTGCCTCAATCCACACACCGTCCCAAACATCTCACTCTCCCCTCCTAACACTCTCACACACATTCTACTATTCCTATAAAAAGCCCTAATACCTTTCCCTAAATTACCCCCCACCCCATTTTCCTCCAAAACCCTCCACAGTTCACCCCTATTCACTCTATCATATGCTTTCTCTAAATCTAAAAAACATCCATACACTTTCCCTTTCCTCTCAATACTTTTCTCCACAAGCATCTTTAGTGTGAACACTTGGTCCACACACCCTCTTCCCTCCCTAAATCCTCCTTGTTCTTCCCCCATTCTCCCCTCCGTTAAACCTCTTACTCTCTCAATCAGTATTCTTCCGTACACTTTCCCTACCACACTTAAAAGACATATACCTCTATAATTTCCACATTCCATCCTATCCCCTTTCCCCTTATACAGGGGAACCAAACATCCATCCTCCCAATCCTGTGGTACCACACCACTCCTCCAACATATGTTATATAACCTATGCAGCCATTCCTCCACCCCTATACCTCCCTTCTGCAACATTTCCATTTTCACACCATCCAGACCTGCGGACTTCCCTTTTTTTCCTTTATTCACGGCCCTAATAATTTCCTCCATTTGTATTTCATCCTCCCCTCCCTCCCCACTTCATTTCCCATCCTCACCTCTTGCACATCTTCCTCCCTACCCCACCCCCTTCATTCAATAGTCCACTAAAAATACTCCCCACCTCTTCTCACCCTATCCCTTCCTCCTATCCTCTCCCCATCTCCTCCCTTAATCCTCTCCCCCAACCCCTCCTTCCTCTTCCTTTTTATTAACCTCTTTCCAGAACATCTTACTCCCTGATTCAAAATTTTCTCGTCACTTTTCTACACCATTCCTCTTTTGCTCTTCTCTTCGCCCTCTCCAATGCCCTCTTTTGCTTCTTATGCACTCTAACCCCTTCTATATTCCCTCCCAGCCATTCCTTCTCCCTCCCCCTACTCTCTCCCCAACCATTTCAATATGTTCTTTTTCCTTTTTCACCACCTCTCCTTCACCTCCTCACTCCACCATTCACTCCCTTTCCTTCTGCTTGCACCCACCCTTTTTACTCCACATACCCTTCTAGCCTCTTCACATACTGCCTCTCTAAATCTCTTCCACTCCCCCTCCACCTCCCCAATTCCCGTCCCTCTCACGTTTCTCCACTTGTCCTCCATACCTCTCCTAAACTCCCTCTTACATGCTATCTCCTCCAATTTTTCCACCTTTATCACTTCCACTCTCCTCTTTTCTCCCCTTTCCCTCACCGTCACCTCTCCTCCCACCCTTATCCTGGCAATCACCAAATAGTGATCCAATATCCTCCGTAGAATTCTTAACACATTTACATCTAATAATCTACCTCTATCTTTCCCATTTACACACACATAATCTAGTATCGCCTTCCCTCCCGTTATCTCACTCTTCCATGTATACTTATGATTATCATTTTTTTTGAACCACGTATTCCCCACTATCATCCTTCTTTCGACACATAACTCTATCAGACTTTCTCCATTATCATTCCTCTCCCCTACCCCAAAAGGTCCTATTATTCTTCCTACCTCCTCCCTTCCCACTCCTGCATTCAAATCTCCCAATAGACAAATTTTTTTCATTTACCCCAAAACTTTCCCAACACTCATTCAATTCTCCCCAAAATCTTTCTCTCTCCTCCTCTCTCGCTCCATTCACTGGTGCATATGCACAAATAACAACCCACATTTCCCCCCCGAATTTCACTTTAACCCACATTATCCTAGAACTCACCTGGTTACACAATCTCACCTTGTCCCACATCTCTTTCCTCATAACTATTCCCACCCCATCCCTCGCCCTCACTCTCTCGCTCACCCCCGATACCATACCTTTGTATTTTCCGAAATCCAACTCCCTCTTTCCCTTCAACTTAGTTTCTGTTATCCCTAACACATCCAACCTTTTTTCCTCAAACATCAACCCCACTTCCTCCCTCTTCAAATCCTCGTTTACCCCTCTCACATTCATACACCCCACCCTAATTACCACTCTCCTCCCCATCTTTCCCTACTTCTATATATAACTCAATCAGGCTGTACGCTTTACGGGACCCCCCACCTTAGGTGCTTCCCAACACCTAGGGCTACCACCCCGCTCACCAACCCACAATAACAATAACAAGATACGTTAAAATAATATAAAAATATATAAAAATAAAATATATTAAAGTTACCCAAAATATACAAAGAAATGCTAAATATACCCACAACTACAATAATAATAAAAAGGTTAAAATAATAATATAAAAGGTTAAAACCTACACTCTATAATTTATATTTTTTTTTTCTTTAAAATTTACCCGTTAAAACTCTATCTATCCATTAAAATCCCTATTTACTTATTTAAAATTCCCCAAATCAAACCCCCCAACATTAAAGTTATATACAAATATTAAAAAAAAATATATATATAAATTATAGAGTGTATATATATATATAAGAATATATTATATATATATATATATATATATATATATATATATATATATATATATATATATATATATATATATTGTTATATTTTCCATTAAAATATAAGAAAAAAGGAAATAAAAAAAAATAAAGTTTATAGAAAATTCATACTATGTGAACTTCAACTATGGTCACAAATTGATACCAAAATATCTCAAGAGTAGAAAAGCAAAATTGATTGCAAAACAGAGAAAATTGCTGAGGAAATCAAAATATTGGGTGCGGTAGAAAATAAGGGCTTGCAAATAGAATAAAGGCTACAGAAAGCCGAATATTATGAAAAATTACTAATTAGGAGATACTGCAAGCAAATATAAGCTATTGCAGAAACTCAAACAAGCTATTGAAGCAACAAACTGCCAACTTTGCCAAAGCAAATTGAGAAAATAAAGGCAAAGGACAGAATTGATCTTCAATCAACCAATCAACATTAGGGAGATATTGAAGACTACTTAGACCATCTATTCAATTCAAGGGCTAATTAATTTCACAAAGAAGAAACTAGTAAGGTGGAATTAATAGCAATTGACTAAATTCTTCAATCATCTAATATATGAATAAAGAAGCCAGAAGAAAATTTAGAACATCAAGAAAAACTCTACAAAAGCTAAGAATTCAAAAGAAGAAATTTAAGTAAGGAATTTGTCAGCTATATGATTAGAGTGACCAATCTTCAAGCAACTTTATTAATAAAGCAGCAGTCCTACAATTAAGTAATATCAAAGCCAACCACCCTAATCTCAGCCATTCTGAAATCCAAATACATCAGTAATTAGAAGGTAATAGTTATATTTATAGGTATTAATATAGTTGGTGTGAATGTGGTATTAATATAAATAAGTAACATCTATGAGTTTTCAAACCAAAAGCTAATAAGGACAAAAATAAATAAAAAGTCCAGATGTATAATTATTATGTTTATTTTTTAGCATTTAGTATTTGTACTTTTATATATTTATAGTTTGTTATATTTTTATATTTTAGAACCAGTTCAGTTCCTACTAAGCAAGAAATAAAACATTGTGTTCTGAGCTGCGTTTTACAACCTGATGTCAGGGATTTCTCATTGATGGAAAATCAATATAGTTCTTCTAATTTAGAAGGCTTGGATGAAGAATACAAAGCTGTCGCTCAGATGTGAGGAATAATCATCCGATCGACAAATATTAAGTATTTTAAGCATAGCAAAAATAAAAATAATAAAATAAATAAAAAATATATACAGGTAAACTTATATATACGAAATATAAAAATTTATCTGTATATATAAATTGTGTTAAAAAATAAAATCCTTCCTTTATTTTTTTTTATTTTACATAAAATAAAATGAATGAATGAATTTTTAATAATAGTTTTTTATTAGTTTTTTAATAATAATAAAAATAATGAGCGATATCGAACAAATAGAAGATATCGACAATATAGATGAAATTGAAACAACTGAAGGAGGTTTTAAAGTTCCTTCAGGAAAATTAGCATCTGTTACCTATAAAATTAACAGTATTAAGGGCAAATTATGGCATGCTCTCTTAAATAACTTAGATTTAAGTCTCGAAATTAAAACTGATGAATTAACATTAGACGCAAAGGTCGAATCTCTCAAAAATACTTGTAGTGAATTAATAACAGAATCTGTAGAGGCAGATAAAATACAGCAGTGGCTTACATTAAAATTAAAGCCATATTATGATTTAAAAGCTGACATTTCAAAATACATGAATAAATATGAGCCAAGGATTATACCACAAGATAGTGCTAGTAATATATCTAGTAAAGTAAGTATATCTAGTTCAAAAAATTCAATAGCCCAATCATTGTTGCTCGAAATTGAAAAAAGTAAAATAAAATTACAAGAACATGAACAATACTTGGCAAAGAAAAGGGAACAAGAAAATTTAGATTTGTACCAACATAGTAGTCATATAAAAAATTTAGAGCAAAGTTTAATAAAAATTGAACAAAAATTAGAAAGTCCAATTTTCAGTATTAGCGATACTTCTGTAAAAAATGAAAATAAAAATGTAAATTTTTCAGAAACTAAAATAAATAGTATAGGTGAAAATAATAATCAGGAGTCTAAACTAGTAGAGATTTTAAAACAAAAGTTAGAAGTGAGTATTAAGAATCCTCTACCAACATGTGAGCCAGAAGTATTTTCTGGAAAAGATCCGACTAAATTTAAAGATTTTATGCTAGTTTTTAAAACTAATATAGAAGGAAAATGTGAGAATGAAATGAACAAGCTTTCCTATTTAATCAAGTATACAGAAGGTAAAGCAGAAAATATAGTAAGAAGTTGTATGCATTTGGATGAAAATATAAGTTATAAAAAGGCAGTAGAAAAACTCGAGAAACAGTATGGAAATGAACAAGTTATTGCTAATACATATCTAAAAAAGCTGGAAGACTGGAATGAAATTAAGAATGAGGATGGTGAAGCTATGGCAGATTTTTCTTTGTTTTTAGATGCTATTAATAATGCAATGGGAAATATTACTCCTTTAAATGAATTGAATTCTACTGGTGCTATTTATAGAATAGTTAAAAAACTTCCCTACAAACAACGTGATAAGTGGAGATATAAAGTTGATAGTATGTATGAAGAAAATAAAAAGGTAAATTTTAGTACATTTACAAAGTTTGTTGAAAAAGAAGCAAGGATCATGAATACACCTTTGTTCGGAGAACTTGGCATTGGTACAAAACCAAAGCAAACAAAATTACAAAATGAAAAAGGTAAGTCACTTTATACAAAAGAAAATAATAATGACCATAGAAATAACAATAAAAATGATAATAATAATAATAATAAAAATGGAACAATAATAATGACAATAAGAATAATAATAATAATAATAATAATAATAATAATAATAACACACACACACATAATAATAATAATAATAATAATAATAATAATAATAATAATAATAATAATAATAATAGTAGTATTATAATAAAAATAAATCACAGTTTTGCAACTTTTGTAAAAAAGACAATCATAGTATAAATAAATGCAAAATTCTAGAAAAACAAAGCCAAGATGAAATAACAAAGTTCATTAAAGACAATAAATTATGCTTTAAATGTCTCAGATCAAATCACTTTAGTAATAACTGTAAAAGACCAGAAAAATGTGAAAAATGTAATAAGCAACATCTAACATTTCTGCATAGAGAAAAAGATAGTACCAGTTTAACAAAGAAAGAGCAAGATGGCTCAAACCCCTCACCAGCAGCACTCACTGTGAAATTAGAAGATAAAGATAAGAAAGTAGAGCCAAAAGAATCAGGAAGTAATGAAGCAAAAACCTTTCAGACAAAAGTAAGTAATAGAAAGCTATTTTATCCTGCAGTGCCAGTTAAAATAAAGCTTAAAGGTAAAGATAAAGTGATTAAGACATACATGGGTTTAGATACATATTCATCAGCATGTTTTATGGATTTAAATTTAGCTGCAGAACTAGGTATGTCATATATGAAACCTCAGAAAGATATAGATATTACTACTATGTATGGGCAACATAAAATAAAAACATACATTTTAAATAATCTAGAAATCTATGATATTGAGATGAGGAAATCTGAAACCATAAATAATATATACTGCAAAGAAAATTGGCCCTTTAAAATAGAAGAAAGTCCATCTATCAAAGATATAAATGGATTAGAATATTTGAATCATGTGCCCTTCAACTTCATAAAATCAAAAATTGGATTATTAATAGGAATGAATCAAAGTAAATTGTTAAAACCCATTGAAGTAGTGGAAGGTCATTATAACTATCCCTTTGCAGTTAAGTATTCATTTGGATGGGCATTACAAGGTTCGACACCAGATGGTATACCAGCATTCATGAGTTTAAGATGTCATAAAACACAAATACAACAAGAAGATGATAATATGTTTGAAAAATATTGCTTAAGAGAGTTTTCTGAAAAGAATCCTGAACAAGTCTGTGACAGTGTTGAAGATCAAAAGTGGAAAAATAAGGTTGAAAATACATTACAAAGAACAATTACAGGTAAATTTCAAGTTGGTTTACCATTTAAAAAAGAAAATCAGCATTTTCCTAATAACAAAAATCAAGCTTTAGCAAGATTGTATTCATTAAAAAATAAATTTTTGAAGGATAAAGAATATTTTGTACAATATTGTGATAACATAGATGAAATGTTAAAACTAAATTTTGCAGAAAAAGTTGAGCAACATGAACTATTAAACAATGACAGATTCTATTTAACACACCATAGCGTAATTCATCAACAAAAGAAAAAAATGAGAGTAGTATTTAATGCAGCTTTACCATACAATGGTATTTCTTTAAATAATAGTTTACTTACAGGTCCAGACTATATTTCTAACCTACAAGGCATCCTTTTAAGGTTCAGAAAAGAAAAATATGCTTTCATAGCAGATATAGAGAAGATGTTTTATCAAATACAGGTACTTGACAAAGATAAAGATTATCAGCGCTTCTTATGGTTCCCAGATGGTAATTTAGATAAAACTCCAGAAGAATATAGAGTTAAAGTTCACATATTTGGAAGTGTGAGCTCACCTTCAATTGCAAATTATGTTTTGAAGCAAACTACACATGTAATTGAAGCAGAAAAATTCAGTAATTTAGCTAAAGATACCATACTTAGAAATTTCTATGTTGATGATTGTTTAAAGTCTGTGAAATCAGAAAATGAGGCTATAGCAGTTTATAAAGAAGTTAAAGAAATTTTAAAAATTAGTGGTTTTAATCTGCATCAAGTAGCTAGTAATTCAAGGAAATTTTTAGAAAACATTGATAAACAAGACTTAAGTAAAGATTTTAAAGAAATAAACTTATCCTTAGATAAATTACCTTCACAAAAAGTATTAGGCTTGAGTTGGGACCCAGAAATAGATTTAATGAAAGCTAGGGTTACAAAATAAAGAAATGACAAAAAGAAGTATACTCAGTTGCATTTTTTCCATATATGATCCACTGGGATTTATAAGCCCAGTGCTAATAGTAGCTAAAAAGATATTTCAAAATTTATGCGATAAAAAGGTTAATTGGGATGATGAAATTCCATCAGATATAAAAAAAGTTACATAAAATGGCTAAGTGATGTTAATAAGCTAAATGATTTTCAAGTCCCTAGGCCATATAATCCAAATTGTCTAAAGTATAAAAGTGTAGAACTACATTATTTTTCAGATGGTTCTCAAATTGCATATGCAGCAGTAGCATATATAAGATTCATTGGAGAGAATGATGAAATATATTGTTCATTGGTGTTATCTAAAACAAGATTGATACCATTAAATAAAAATTTGATGTTAACTATTCCAAGAATAGAACTGAGTGCAGCAAAATTAGCAGTCAACATACACCAAATTTTAAAAGATGAATTAGATATGAACATAAGTAAACAAAGAGTATTTTTGGATAGATAGTGAAATTGTATTACAATATATCAAAAATGAATCAAAAAGGTTTAAAAGATTTGTACACAATAGAGTTAACTATATCAGATCACAAACAGATATAAGCCAATGGAATTATGTACCAGGTAAGCTAAATATTGCAGATATAGCAAGTAAAGGGATATCTGTTAATGAGTTTGAACAACAAACTATGGAGCACTGGTCCAGAATTTTTGTACAAAGACAAAGCTCAATGGCCTGAGCAAAATAAAGAAAATAAATTAGATGATGAAAATGATGAAATTATAAAAAGTAAACCAGTGATGGCCATACAACTACAAGAAAGCTCAACAGACAAGCTCATACATTCTGTCTCAGATTGGATGAAATTAAAAACAAAGGTAGCATGGATTTTAAGAGTTAAAGAAAATTTGCATAAAAAAAGCCTGGAATAAAGGTGCTATGACAATCACAGAATTAAAAGATGCAGAAAAGGCTATTTACAAATATGTACAAAATAAAGAATTTCATGATATACAATACAAAATAAAAAAGAAAGAAGCCTTACCAAAGAGGCACATTTTGGCAAAATTCCTACCATTTATAGATGATAATGGAATATTAAGAGTAGGTGGGAGGAATAAAAATCTGAATGATGTATCATATGATTTTAAACATCCAATTATCTTGCCAAATAGTCATGTTACAATGTTAATAATGAGACATTACCATAGAATTAATGGGCATTTAGGAAAACAAACAGTTTTAAATGCTTTAAGAGAGAAGTACTATATCATTGGAGCAAGTAGAAGTATTAAGAAGATTTTAAAAGATTGCATAATATGTAGGAAGCTCCATACAAGGCCAACTCAGCAGTTGATGGGAGATTTGCCCAAAGATAGATTAGAATGTGATATACCACCATTCACGAACATTGGAATTGATGCTTTTGGTCCTTTTCTTGTAGTAAGGGGAAGAGGGAAAGTAAGAGAAAAAAGATATGGATTAATATTCTCATGTTTAAGTAGTAGAGCCATACATTTAGAGATGTTATATTCATTAGATACTGATGCTTTTATCAATGCTCTAAGAAGATTTATCAGCCGTAGAGGCAATGTGAAATTAATCCGATCAGATAATGGATTGAATTTTGTGAAAGCTAACAAAGAATTAAAAGGACAAGTTAAAAATTGGAATAATAAGCAAGTAAATAAATTTTTTGAGCAAAAAGAAATACAGTGGTTATTTCAACCCCCTCATAGTTCTCATAAAGGAGGTCATTTTGAAAGACACATTAGAACTGTAAGAAATATATTACAATCTTCACTCTTAGAACAGCCAATAAGGTTGACAGATGATAACTTGAACACTTTGTTCTGTGAGATAGAATTCATTATAAATAACAGACCAATAACAGAATTTTCAAATGATTTAGAAAACTTAGAAGCTTTGACACCAAATCATCTACTAACCCTTAAAGGAAATATAACATTCCCACCAGGTTTATTTCAAGATAAAGATTGCTACTTATATAAAAGATGGAAACAAGTTCAGTATCTTGCTGATTTATTTTGGAAAAGATGGATCAAAGAATATGTCCCTTTATTGCAAAAAAGAAGTAAATGGTTAGCAGAAAAAGAATCACACCAAGTGGGAGATTTGGTTCTTTTAATAGATGACTTCAAACCAAGAAATATGTGGAATTTAGGAAAAATAGTAAAAGTTTACAAAGATGACTCAAACAGAGTGAGAATAGTAGATGTGAAAATAAATAAAGACAAGAATACTTTAAATACAACAATTTTGAAAAGACCAATAACAAAATTGATCTTGCTGAGAGAAAGTGCAGGATTATAACAAGAAGACAACAGAATTGTAAACTCTAAGGAAACTAAGAATAACAAGAAAACTTAATATTCTTAGCAAAAGGGGGAATATGTTATATTTTCCATTAAAATATAAGAAAAAAGGAAATAAAAAAATAAAAATAAAGTTTATAGAAAATTCATACTATGTGAACTTCAACTATGGTCACAAATTGATACCAAAATATCTCAAGAGTAGAAAAGCAAAATTGATTGCAAAACAGAGAAAATTGCTGAGGAAATCAAAATATTGGGTGCGGTAGAAAATAAGGGCTTGCAAATAGAATAAAGGCTACAGAAAGCCGAATATTATGAAAAATTACTAATTAGGAGATACTGCAAGCAAATATAAGCTATTGCAGAAACTCAAACAAGCTATTGAAGCAACAAACTGCCAACTTTGCCAAAGCAAATTGAGAAAATAAAGGCAAAGGACAGAATTGATCTTCAATCAACCAATCAACATTAGGGAGATATTGAAGACTACTTAGACCATCTATTCAATTCAAGGGCTAATTAATTTCACAAAGAAGAAACTAGTAAGGTGGAATTAATAGCAATTGACTAAATTCTTCAATCATCTAATATATGAATAAAGAAGCCAGAAGAAAATTTAGAACATCAAGAAAAACTCTACAAAAGCTAAGAATTCAAAAGAAGAAATTTAAGTAAGGAATTTGTCAGCTATATGATTAGAGTGACCAATCTTCAAGCAACTTTATTAATAAAGCAGCAGTCCTACAATTAAGTAATATCAAAGCCAACCACCCTAATCTCAGCCATTCTGAAATCCAAATACATCAGTAATTAGAAGGTAATAGTTATATTTATAGGTATTAATATAGTTGGTGTGAATGTGGTATTAATATAAATAAGTAACATCTATGAGTTTTCAAACCAAAAGCTAATAAGGACAAAAATAAATAAAAAGTCCAAAATAATAATAATTTTTTATTAACAGGAATAACTATTTTTCAATGATAATTATGTATAATTATGTTTATTTTTTAGCATTTAGTATTTGTACTTTTATATATTTATAGTTTGTTATATTTTTATATTTTAGAACCAGTTCAGTTCCTACTAAGCAAGAAATAAAACATTGTGTTCTGAGCTGCGTTTTACAACCTGATGTCAGGGATTTCTCATTGATGGAAAATCAATATATATATATATATATATATATATATATATATATATATATATATATATATATATATATAATAGTTATATATATATATATATATATATATATATATATACAAATATATATATATATACAGATTTATAATATATATAAAAAAATATATATATATATATATATATATATATATATATATATATTATATATATATATATATATATATATATATATATATATTATTAGATTTCTCTTATATATATATATATATATATATATATATATATATATATATATATATATATATATATATATATATATATATATATATATATATATATATATATATAATATTAAATATTAATAATTTAAATATATATATAGTATATATATATATATATATATATATATTATATATATATATATAGAGAGTATATATTATATATATATATATATATATATATACATAAGGTTATATTATTGTTATTATATATATATATATATTATTATATATATATATATATGGTGTCTCTAAAAAATGCATCAACAATACTGACCAAGCTTTTTGAGTTTTTTCAGTAAATTACTGTAACAGAGTGGTGTTAGACTAATTAGCTTTGTATAGGAGAGAGAGAGAGGTATGAGAGGAGAGTATATATATATATATATATATATATATATATATATATATATATATAGGTGGTATAGAGAGGGTATATATATATATATATATATATATATATATATATATATAAGAGTGAGAGAGAGAGAGAGAGAGAGAGAGAGAGAGAGAGAGAGAGAGGAAACGATTCAGAAGTGCAAAGACGGTTCAGAAGGGAGTTCGATAAACCGCCACCAACGCACCGGACCATTGCCCGCATCAGAGAGAAATTTGAAGCAGATGGAACCATTCACAACGTCAACAAGAAACGTTCTGGACGACCACGGACATCCACCAACCCTGCAAAGGAAGAGCAGGTACAGGAAACCCTCATCCGATCCCCACAGAAATCTCTACGACAAACGGCTCGGGAGACACATCTCAAAAGATAGCGTCCATCGCATCTTGAAGCGTCTACGCTGGAAATGCTACATACCAAGACTACTCCATGCTCTCAATGAAGACGATCCGGACTGGAGACTTCAATTTTGTGAATGGTACCTGGCTAAATGTGCAGAAGATGCAGAGTTTCCACACAAAATTGTCTGGAGCGATGAGGCCACTTTTAAATTAAATGGCTCGATTAATCGTCATAATTGTACCTACTGGGGTCCTGTAAATCCCCATGTTAAAGCTGAACACCATTTAAACCTACCAGGGGTAACTGTGTGGTGTGGAATTTCAGCATTGGGCATCATAGGACCGTTTTTTAACGGAGCAGTTAATGGGAACAGGTACCTAACCTTGCTGCAGGAGTCGGTCGGTCCACACATTGACGAGATGTTTGGTGATAACGACGTGATTTACTTTCAGCAAGATGGAGCACCTCCCCACTACCATCGCGATGTAAGAGCTCACCTCGATGCAGCATTTCCAAACACATGGATTGGACGAAGGGGTAGTATTGAATACCCTGCGCGTTCCCCAGATCTCACGCCAATGGACTTCTTTTTATGGAGATACCTCAAGGACAGAGTTTATCGCTCAAAACCAAGAACGATAAATGCATTGAAATTGAAATCGAAAGACAATGTCGCGACATTCCAAATGAACTGTTTCGTGTCGTTTGCGACTCCATTGGTTCGCGTTATCAGCTGTGTCTGGACAATGGCGGTCATCATTTTGAACATTTGCGAACATGATTCTTTAAATACATGTATGTTCTGTAATTCAAGTCTTTAAATTTGTCACTATGCTCATAAATAAAGTTTGTATAAACTTTCAAAGTGTTAGTACATTATTTTGAGACACCCTTTATATAAATATATATATATATATATATATATATATATATATATATATATATATATATCTTTTTTTTTTATATATATATATATATTATATATAGAAAAAATATATATATATATATATATATATATATATATATATATATATATATATATATATATATATATATATATATATATATATTACAAAAAATTTAAAAGAAACAAAATGAAAGTTCCCTTTCCTAAAATTAATATACCGACATTTTTAATATTTTTGGTGATCGTTCAATATTAATATTACATAATATTACATAATAATAATAATAATAATAATAATAATATAATAATAATAATAATAATAATAATAATAATAATAATAATAATATTGTACCATCGGGAGATCTAGCAGCGATTTCTCAAAAACTATTAGAGCTATCGTTTTGAAACTTGGAATATATTCTAATGATTTGTTAAGCTACTTACAGGCGAGTTTTCAAGTCGCTAGGATGTATGTATATAGGGGGTACCTCCCCCTTAGAGCGTAGCTGAAATATGTCGCTACGCCCTTTTGACGTGTTCGAATGAACGAGTTCGGTTAGGCCTAAAGAATCTCAATCGAACCAGGTGTTCGAATGACCAACCAACTATCGCTATTATTTATTTATTTATTTATTTATTTATTATTATTATTATTATTATTATTATTATTATTATTATTATTATTATTATTATTATTATTATTATTATTATTATTATTATTATTATTATTATTATTATTATTATTATTATTATTATTATTATTATTATTATTATTATTATTATTATTATTATTATTACGTCGAAAAAAAAATTGAATCTTTAGTAGAAGGATTCAATTTTTGAGCTGCCTTCCGTTCAACCCTTAGATCCTTCCATTGCGGATCCATCTCCGCACCGCTCCAGTTTCGGTTCCGACTCCGCACCGCACCACACCGTACCGCACCGCACCGGCCCCCCAACCCTAGAATATTAACGTAGAGCGATGAAACTCGGTATACACCTATCATATAAGCTATCATTGCTGAAGCCAGTGTTAAATTGTAGTGAGCACCCCATGGGGGGATGCTGGCCCCCTCAAACATTGAATATTGACGTAGAAAGCTGAAACTCGGTATACAATCTTCATATAAGGTATCTTCATTGTAGATGAGGTTACATGACCGTGCATCCCCATGGGGGATACTAGCCCCTCCAAACATTGAATATTGACGTAGAAGACTGAAACTTGGTATACACACCTCATATAAGGTATCCACGCTGTAGACGAGATGAAATGACCATGAGCACCCCATGGGGGGATTCCGGCCCCTCAAACCTAGAATATCGACATAGAACGATGAAACTCGGTATATACCCTTCATATAAGATACCCATATCGTATATAGGGTTAAATATCCGTACACACCCCAGAGTGGGGTGGTGACCCCTCAATCATAGGAAATTGACATAGAACGATGAAACTCGGTATACAATCTTCATATAAGGTACTCACATCATATATGGGTTAAATAGCCGTACACACCCCAGAGTGGAGCGGTGACCCCCCAATCATAGGAAATTGACATAGAACGACGAAACTTGGTATACACCCTTCATATAAGGTACCCACATCATATATGGGGTTAAATAGCCGTACACACCCCAAAGGGGGTCTCCGGCCCCCAAACCTGAAATATTGACATAGAACGACGAAACTTGGTATACATCTTTCTTATGATGTATCCTCGATACAGAAAAAAAAAAAAATAAAATAAAAAAAAATAAAAATAAATAAAAAAATTTTAAAAATTTAAAAATTTTTTTAAAAAAAATTAAATTTAATTTTTTTAAATTAAAAAATTAAAATTTAAAAATTTTTAAAAAAAATTAAACCTTTTTTTTTTTCTTTTTAAGTTTATAACTTAAAAAATTTACGTTTTATATAAATCAAACCACCCACCCTACCCTCCCCACCCTCCCTAGCCTCCCCTGTCTCCCACCCTCCTCAGCCTCCTCGGCCTCCACAGCCTCTTCAGCCTCCCCAGCCTCCCAGCCACCACGGCCTCCCCAGACTCCTGAGCCTCCCCAGCCTCCTCAGCCTCCCCGACCTCCTCAGCCTCCCCTCCCTAGCCTCACAACCTTCTCCACCTATGATCTATTGATCCATTGATCTATCGAGCTATGATCTATTGATCCATTGATCTATCGAGCTACTGATCTATTGAGTTAAGTCATATTTTGAGTATCATTTAAAAAAATAGCATAAAAAATAAGTTCTTTTTATACTAACCAACGAATATATGTTAATGCGACAAAGTTTTCACATCAATAATGCTAACATGTCATAATCTGAACTAAGAATATAATGTACAACGACAAACCTAACACGCATTAAGTACGAATAAACTGTTAGCATTAACAAAGTTCCATACTTAACAGCAGTAAAGTAACTAACATTGAGCGCAGAACGTAACCTACTCACGCTTTGTCTAACATATCATGGATATTTTTACATTAACATAGTAATATTTAACAAAATTTTATCATAACCTTGTCTAATTATCATATTGATCAATGAATATATGCTAACGTAACAAAGTTTCCACATCAATAAAGCAAACATAGCATCAACTGAACTACGAATGTAATGTACATCAACAAACCTAATACGCGTTAAGCACGAATAAACTGCTAACATTATCAAAGTTCCAAACTAAGCAACAGTAAAGTAACTAACATTGAGCGCAGAACGTATCCTACTTACACTTTTTCTAACATATCATGGGTATTTTACATTAACATAGTAACATTTAAACAAAAATTTATTCATAACCTAATCTAATTATCACACTGACAACGAATATATGCTAATTCAACAAAGTTTCCATTACCAATTAAAGGGAAACATGCATCATCTGAACTAAGAATATAATGTACAAAAAGCCAAAACCTAACATACCTTAAGCTTGAATAAAACTGTTAACATTAGCAAAGTTCCACACATAACAACAGTAAAGTAAACTAACATTGCGTACATAAAACGTACCCCATTCACACTTTCTCAAACATATCTCTAACAATCGTTGTAATTTACATTAACATTAGTAACATTTAACAAAACATTTATCATAACCTTAACCCAATTATCATTTTACTGACCAACGAATATATATGCTATTAAGGCGACAAAGTTTTCACATTAAATAAATCTTACATAGCATCATGCTGAACTAAGAATATATTCCCCAACGACAAACCTAACACACCTTAAACATGAATAAACTGTTAACTTTAACAAAGTTCATACTTAACAACAGTAAGTAACTAACATTGAGCGCAGAACGTAACCTACTCACACCTTTTCTAACATATCAGGATATTTTACATTAGCATAGTAATATTTAACAAAAATTTATCATAACCTTGTCTAACTGTCATACTGATCAATGAATATATGCTAACGTAACAAAGTTTTCCCATCAATAAAGCAAACATAGCATCACCTGAACTATGAATATAATGTACAATGACAAAACCTAACATACCTTACGTTCGTATAAACTGCTAGCAATAACAAAGATCCATACTTAACAGCAGTAAAGTAACTAACAATGCATACAGAACGAATAGGTACGAAGCTGATGAGGTAAATATTCCTTTAACAAATCAGTATAGCGATGTGTTTGTTTATTTTTTTATTTATTTTTAATTTCATTTCTTTAAAACTTTTTTTTTTTAAAAAACTTTTATTTATTTTTCAATTTCATTTCTTTAAAACTTTTTGTTTTTAAAAAACTTTTATTTATTTTTAATTTCATTTCTTTAAAACTTTTTGTTTTTAAAAAACTTTTATTTATTTTTAATTTTATTTCTTTAAAACTTTTTTTTTTTTAAAAAAAACTTATTTATTTTTAATTTTATTTCTTTAAAACTTTTTGTTTTTACTAAAAATTTTATTCTTTTTTATGTTTATAACGTAAAAAATTTACATTTTTACATACACTAAAGCTGTAAATCAGTGAATCAGTAAATCAACCCACCCTCCCTCCCCCTCCCCGCCCCAACCCTGATCTATTGAGGTATTGATCTATTGATCTATTGAGCTATTGATCTATTGACTCAAGTCATATTTAGAGTATCATTTTGGATAAACATAGCATAAAAATATGTTCTTTTTTATACTAACCCTCGAATATATGCTGACATAAAGTTTTCACATCAATAAAGCTAACATAACATAACCTGAAGTAAGAATATAATGTATAACATCACAAACCTAACATACCTTAACACGAATAAACAGTCCAACATTAACAAAAACCCCAAACACAAAAAAAGGAAGTACTGTCGTTGCATGCAGACCGTACCCATTCACACTTTTTTTTAAACATATCTCTAACATATCACTGTTATTTTACATTAACATAGTAACATTTAACAAAAATTTATCATAACCTAACCTAATTATCATACTGACCAACGAATATATGCTAACGTAACAAAGTTTTCACATCAATAAAGCTAACATATAACCTGAACTAAGAATATAATGTACACCCCCAAACCTAACACATCTTAAACACGAATAAACAGTTAACATTAACAAAGTTTCATACTTAACAACAGTAAAGTAACTAACATTGCATACCAGAAACGCATCCTATTTACACTTTTTTCAAACATATCTCTTAACATATCACTGTATTTTACATTAACCATAGTTAACATTTACAATAGTTACCAAACTTAACCTTAATACATTACTGGCGAACAAATATATGCTGACGTAACAAAGTTTTAACATCAATAAAGCTAACATATCATACCCTGAACTAAGAATATAACGCACAAAGACAAACCCTAACATGCCTTTTGATCGAATAAATGGCTAACATTAACAAAGTTCCATACCTAACAACACTAAAGTAACTAACGATGCATACAGAACAAACATATACGAAGGCTGATTGTGGTTCCTGTTTCGACTTAGAGATTATCAATACAGTCAAGAAATTGTTCAAACTCCTCCCACTTTTTCGAAACATTACCCCAATACCTATGATTCTTGTTTTGGTTCGTTTTAACATTAAAGTATACATTTATTTCTTGTTTGTTCACAGGATTCACATAACAAATTTATTTAAAACATTTTATGTTTTTTGCTAATTTCTTTATGTTTTATAACAACTCTAAAAACTTTTATTTTTAATTTTATTTCTTTAAAACTTTTTGTTTTTTTAAAAAAACTTAATTTTTAATTTTATTTCGTTAAAATTTTTTGTTTTTACTAAAAAATTTATTCTTTTTATTTTTACAACGTAAAAATTTGTGTTTTCACATACCCAAAAGCAGTAAATCAATGTAAATTTCAACCCATCCACCCTTACTCTCCTCATGTCTCCTACGCCTCCCATGATCTATCAATATATCGACTATTCTAATCTATGATTCAAGTCACATTTCGTTTATCATTTTGGATAAACATACATTTAAAAACAAGTTCTTTATCACTGATCAACGAATATGCTAACGTAACAAAGTTTTCACATTAAATAAAAACTAACATAGCATCATCCAGTTAAGAATATAATTGTACAACAACACACCTCACACATCTCAAACCTCAATAAACGGTTAAAATTAACAAAGCTCTACACTTAACAACAGTAAAGTAACTAACATAGCGCACAAAAACGTAACCCATTCACACTTTTGTCAAGCATATATCTAACATAACAATGTTAATTTTAGATTAACATGGTTAATATTTAACAAAAAAATATATCATAACTTTGTCTAATTATCATACCGATCAACGAATATTAGGCTGAATGTAACAAAGTTTTCACATTAATAAAAGCTTACATATGATCATCTGAACTAAAGAATATAATATACAACGACAAACCTAAAACACACCTTTAAACATGAATAAACTGTTAACCTTAACAAAAGTTTCAAACTTAACAACAGTAAAAGTAAGTAACAATCATCCTTAAAACGTAACCTATTCAGACTTTCTCAAGCATATCTCTAACATAACAATGTTAATTTTACATTAACATGGTAATAATTTAACAAAAAATTTTACCATAACATTGGCTAATTATCATACTGATCATATAAATGACACATCACAACAAAGTTTTATTATCAATAAAGCTAACATAGCATAACCCGAAAGCTAAGAAAAATAATGTTACAACGACAAACCTAAGACTAAATTACCTATGAATAAGCTGTCAAACATTAACAAAGTTCCACACTAACACCAGTAATATAACTAACATTGATGAAAACGTAAACCTACTCTCTTTTTCAAGCATATCATCTAGCATATTACGTTAATTTTTACATTGATACAGTAGTATTTAACAAAAATTATCTCATCCTTGTCTAATTATCATACAGACCAACGAATATATGCTAAACGTAAACAAAGTTTTTTACATTAACATAGTAATATTTTAAAAAAAATTTATCATAACCTTACCTAACTAATCATAACCCCCAACAAATAATTGCAACATAACAAAGTTTTATCCAAACATAACATAAAAAATAAGTTCTTTGAATAAAATATCGTAGTAAAGTGTAATAGTTTACCGATCCTAAAACAGTAAATCAGTAAATCAAACCACCCGTCCCCTTTCCTCCCCCCCCCCCCCCCTCTATGATCTTGTTTTTTTTTTTTGGGTCCATTTCGAGTATATTTAGGATAAAAAAAAACAAAAAAAAGTTCTTTATGTATATACTAACCAACGAATATTTACGGAACATTGTTTTCATATTATAAAAGCTAACATTTAGCATTACCAGAAACTAAGAATATAATGTACAACGACAAACCTAGCACACCTTACGAGCGAATAAACTACTAACATTAACAAAGTTCCATACTTAACAACAGTAAAGTACCTAGCGCAGCGTACAAAGCATAACCTATTCCCACTTTTTCAAGCATATCTTTAACATTTCAATGTTAATTTTACATTAAAATGTTAATATTTAACAAAAATTTAACATAACCCTGTCTAATTATCATACTGAGAGCGAATATAAAGCTAACGTAACAGTTTTTTACATTAAATATAGTAAAATTTAACAAAAATTCATCATAACCATACCTAAATATCATAATCCCAACGAATAATTGCAAACATAACAAAGTTTTATCCAAACATAACATAAAAAATAACAAAGTTTTATCCAAACATAACATAAAAACAAGTTCTTTGAATAAAATATCATAGTAAAGTGTAATAGTTTACTGATTTAAAGCCTGCTAAATCAATAAACCTGTAAATCAAACCATCAGTCCCTCTACTCCCCTCCCCACCCACCCTTCCATGATCTATTGATCTATCGATTCATGTCATATTTCGAGTTTCATTTTGGATAAACATAACATAAAAAATTCTTTATTCACTGACAGCGAATATTACGCTAACGTAACAAAGTTTTTAACATCAATTAACTAAACATATCATAACCTGAACTAGGAATATAAACGTACAACGACAAACGCTAACATACTCTTACGAATCGAAAAACATTCAACATTAACAAAGTTTCATACTTAACAGCAGTAAAGGTAAACTAACATTGCATTACAGAACGTAACATGTTCAGGCTTTTTCAAACGTATCTGTAACATATCATAACAATTTTTACCTTAACATAGTAATATTTAACAAACATTTATCATAACCTTACCTATTTATCATACATACCTACGAATATATGTTAAGGTAACAAAGTTTTCACAGCAATAAAGCTAACATATCATAACCTGAACTAAGAATATAATGTACAGCGACAAACCTAACATATGACCAATCTGCCAAGATTCACAAAATTTCCCATTTATCAAAGGTAAAAACGCTAACAGGATATGACTCAAACAAAATAAATTCATGAAACTCTCCATCATTCACAAAAAGTCTGCTGCATAACCAACCAACCGACTAATAGCTGTCTACATTCCAAAATGTAGACGAGATTTTGCTCCCATTGCTGATTCAGACTTGATAAAGGTTATATTTAACGAGAGATTGTCTATTTTTATCTGTTTTAATGTTTTTAAATAATTAATGTGTGTTTATAAAAAGTCTGTCGTAATAATCCTTAAAGTAATTCAGGGTTCACTTCTCAAAAAATATATTATATATATATATATTATATATTATATATATATATATATATATATACTATATATATATATATATATATATATTATATATATATATATATATATATATATATATATATATATATATATATATATATATATATATATATATATATATATATTATATATATATATATAATTATATATATATATAGGCACTTTTTCCTTTAAAGGTAAGACATAAAAATACATGATATTCGAAATTCGCCGAAAAGCTAAACTCGGTGCAGCCCTGCAGTGCTGTCGTGTTGCTAAAACTCCAATAGAAAGTTCGCGAGAGTTACAACAAAGTGCCGCTTTTTTTTTATCATGTCATGTTAATTTTTATATGTAATTTTTTCAATTTTTAAATATTTTTTTAAGGGGCTCGAACCGACGGAGGGGGGGAGACAGGGGGGGGACAAAGTCCCCCCATTCCGTCCCCCGTGAGGCCGAAGAGACCCGGACTCTTTACCATCTTTTGTGATTTTAATCTTGGGTATTTTCTTTAGTTAAAAAAAAAGTGTTATCGGCAATTTCACGCAGATACGTTAAATTAATCGAAAAAAAAAAAATCGGTTACTTTCTCGTTATTTCAGTGCTAAAATAGATAATAACATACCTATATAAAACCAACCCTTAATCATTATATATAAATTATATATATTTAATATATTATAATATATAATAATAAATATACATACTAATATATTATAATATACATAATTAAATTATATATATATAATAATATCATATATAATAATAAACATAAATACCTATAATATATAATAATATATATAGGACCAGAGCATTTCCTGAAAGAGTTTCTAATTTGTAATCATAGAGAGCATAAAACCATAGTTACAAACACTCTACTAACAAAAATCAACAATAAATTCTGGGTAATTTGAACACAAATTTCAACATACTCATCGAATATGAAAATCTTTAAAAAAATAATACATATTTTATTCTAATACTATAATTAAACGCCTATAAATATAGTATAATCTCAAACCTCAGCAAGATGCACACTTGTGATCTTGACCTCTGAAACACCTGGCATTAGTTAAACATTATAAAAGTACAAACCACCTCACAAAGATTATTTCTTACAGTTATGGATATAGGCTTATCTTTACCTTTTAATATCCACTTTTATCAATGATCTAGGGTAGACAAAAGAATGGAGTCATCAAAGAGAAACATCAATAGCTGAGGTATCAACAGTTTGAAAGCCACAGACCGCAACACTAATTCGACAAACTATCACACTCAACAATAGTTAGAAAAATGAATCAACAAATACATTCAATTGCACACATGAATCAACGCGTATAACCGCCCATAGTATACGTGTTAAAGAACCACCTTAGAAAATATCTTTGACGTGTATGATGAGTGTAAGTTGTTATTGTATGAGCGCTAGTGTTAAGTGTCTCATGGGGAGTGTAACCGTGAACTCTATAGTGTACATAGTATGTACGTTGCAAAGTAAGTGTAAGTGTCTTATGGTGAGTGTAGTGTGTTAAGTGCCTTCTTATGGATCGAGTGTACGTGTGCCTTAAACCAAGTGTGTGTGTGTAAAGCGTAAGTTGTAAGTGTGTAAAGTGTCTATGGCTGAGCTTGCTACCATGATGTGTGTATTCTTAGTGTGTGCAGCTGTGTGTGTAAGCCCGCAACACGCAAATAAGTGTAAGCGTAAGTTCGTGAGTGTATCTGCCAGACAGGCCAACGACAACCGTAACGCACGCATGTGTGAGTTTGTAAGTGTATGTATCTAGGCATGTGTGTATGTGTGTGTGTAAGAGTAATATATATATATATAAGTAGATAAATACAACCCATACACCTAAATATTAATATATAGCTATAATATATATAGTATATATATATAAATCACTTAAACCTGCTAACACGCAGTACAATAGATAAATCAATTAGGGAAGATCCATACCGCTAGACAAGGAATATATAATTAGCGAGCCAAATACAAGAATATATATATAACTCAAACATCTAGAGTAGGCCAATTTAGGCGATCAGGCTCAGAGGGCTAGAAAATCGGCTTGAAAAGCTGGCCCCCAGTTCGGCTCATGTGACGACTGTAGATAGAGCAACTAGGTCCGGCATCACAATAGAGACAATCGCTTAAGGCATCTACTTGACCACTCATCTGGCAACTCAACTGAGCCTTGACGGCAACATCACCTGCAACATTCATCTAAATACTCATAGAATACTAATAGATACACTCCTAGACACTCCTTACGGTGATTCGGAACCATCAAAGCTGTACTGAACCATCAAAATATACTGAACCATCATTAATGCTGAACCATTCATAATGCTGTCACAAAATATACCATTCAAAGATGAACCGCAAAGATGGCACGTCATCAAAGATGAGTCATCAATAAGGTGCTGAATATGAGCTCATCAAAGTTAAGCCATCAAAGTTGAGCCAACAAAGTTGAGCCATCAAAGATGAGTCATCAAAAGATGAAGCATCAAAGATGAGGCATCACAAGCATTGATGGCATCAAAGCTAGGCATCAAAGCTGGAGGCATCAAAGTTGGACGCATCAATGCTGAGGCATCATTGCTTTGAGGCATCAAAAATATCGAGTGTGTGAGTGTGTGTGTATGTGTCATGAAGTATGTGTGTGTGTGTGTGATATAAATAATAATAGATCATTTTAATAAATATATATTATATATATACAAATATAACCTATATAATATATATTATAAATATATATATATATTAATAATAGTATATATATATAACTATATATACATATAATTATATATATATATATATATCATATATATATAATATATAATATATAATATATATATATACGTAGCCACGTGTGTGTGTTGTGTGTTGTGTGTGTTGTGTTGTGTGTGTTGTGTGTGAGTGTGTGGGTGTGGGTTGTGGGTGGGGTGTGAGTGTGTGTTGTAGGGGGTAAGTGCGACCGCGGATGGAGAATAAGTTAGGGACAGATACAAACAGGTCGTACTACATGACCTCATGTTAGCTCAGTTACCTACCAAAGGCAAGGTGGCAGGTACCTGGATGAGCTCAAGACAATCTCTACTAAGACCTCCACTGACCTTTAAAGACAGTGGTCAATTTCTGCCCGGTCAAGATAATCCCTACTAAGCCCTCCAAATGACCCTTAAGAATGGTCAATTTCAGCCCTTGATACCGTATCAAGGACGAAATATCAAGGCCAAAACCGAAATATCAAGGCTAAAACATCAAAAAAGGGGCTAAGCCCCTAAAGGGGGGCCAAAAATAGGGGGAGGCACGTACGACGGTTGCTGCGCAACCGTCTGGTGCAACCCTTCTCCGAAGGGTTGCCAAAATCAAGGTCTCAAAATTGTACCGTAGAATATATAAAAAAAGGGTATTGTTTGTAAAATAGTATTTGTGTTTTATGGTCTGTATATGATACGGAGAGTCTACTTCTATATAAGAAGAGTGTAG
>JABUQX010014803.1:35000-37500 GCA_015478945.1 Trachelipus rathkii
TAATCTCAGGGCTGCCAGTCTCAGTTTAACGTGACTATTTACGTTGACACTATGATAACTAACAACTCTCTCTACGATAGGACACAAATTAAATTTTCAGATAAGCTTCCACTTCGCCTATTGAGCTCTCTGATTAAAATAGAAGAAAGATTGTAGAATAATGAAGAAGAATCATTTTCAAAATAGTGATATGTTTACTTCAATGGGGATCTCACACCTTTATCACTATATAATATTCATTCAGGAAGCGCAAATCCTGAATTATCTCTTTTGTAAATCATACTTCCTTTAAAATCGCCCCAAAGAATTCAACATCAAGCTTCATACATTCCTACCGAACTTCCTCATTCAGTTGTTGATTCGCCTTCAGTGAAGACCACTTCATCTATTGAGCAACAAGACCAAAATTTTCTATTAGTGTTTAATGGCTCCGTTTTTAAGCGATACAGTAGAGTTGATAGTGAACAAACGATTAGAATAGTAATCAAAAATAAACAAATAAGTCTACCAGATAAATAGTGTCTTACACGCAAAAGAACAAAATTAATCTATGCGCCAAAGACAACTTTATAAATACCTCATAATACGGTTATACATTATACTCTTACCTATGAATTATCTTTTGGGTTCATATACAAAAAAACATTTTTCAATATTCTACAGACATGAACTGCAGCAAGATTTTTTATATATGTAATTTTTATTTTAAAAACTTATTAAACTGTTAGCTGTTATACCATGTTTATATAAAAAGAATAAAAAATACACTAAGAAATTCGTCCCAAATAAGAAAACCGAAGATGAAAAAAAGGAAAAAAATTCCAAGAAAGAGGACAGAGACAATACATTAACTACCTTCGGAAGTGACAAGAAACACTTACCTATACCAAAAACTAATAAACAAACAACTCCTCCACTTTCATATATATTATATATATATATATATATAAATATATAAAAAATATACGTATATTAATATATATATATATATATATATATATATATATATATTATATATATATATATATATATATATATATATTATATATATATATATATATATAATATAATATATAGAACCTACTATCAGCTTATAATGTACCAACAACACCTTCGTCAGACTATAATATAGGTTCTTGTAATTAATAGATCTACTATTCTGTTGTTAAGGAGAGATTATAACGTGTCGATCGAGAGACCACGCAACTTCTCTCCTTATCAAGTCTCTGACGTTCTTACATCACTTCCAATAGAGAAAGTATTTACGAGCCACGCCAATAGGCCAGTTTAAGTGAACGAATTGACTATTGATAGTAAACATTAAAAGATTACTTGTAATAAAATAATCAACACAGATATTTATAGCACGAGCGATTAAGCAAAAAAGCCCCATGCATATTTTTACATTATATCTAGAGACAGTATCTAGATTACTAGTAAATTACAACATATTTTTGCATATACAACTAACGTTAAGTTTATAATTAATTTTATAGATTCCTAAACATAATAATTTTAGCACAGAATTTACAATAGCCGATCAAAGTTAATATATGAAGTTCCAATATTAATATCATTAATTATTGAATAATAATAATAATAATACTATTAAATTGATAAAATAATAAATCTCTTCATAATTGCAGTCTATTTGGCCGATTGTGAGTGATGAAGCTCAAATTCTCAACCTCGGTGTTCTTGTAACGGGACACCTCCCTCCCCCTTTTAACCGTTGGTCAACCCATTTTAATGAACGATCAACTATCATGTTATCTTCTTCATTCTCGAATTGGAGAATAAGTTTCACACTTCGCAACGTCATCCTGGAATTCACGAGTTTTGCCTCGAGTGGACAACAGTCGGTTTGCAAGATGAACTCCTCGTCTTTTCTTCGGCATTTATACTGTGGCATTGGTATTACCCACATTGACGGGTTTCCCATCTATCGTATATGTTTAGCTTTCCTTTCTTCTGGACTTCTACTCCTTGTTCCATAAATAACCTGAGTTTGAATGTGTGTAAAGTGGCGTCGTTTCTTTCACACGCATTTAGATTTAATTCGTCGGTCCTTGAAATAAATAAACTACTCACGATAGGTTCGGTTTGTTGATTCACCTCGTTTGAGGCGCAAGTGGGCTTTGCCAACTCGTCATTGTTATCGATAATAGCTCCGACTCCCTGGGTATTTCTGACATCGATCATCTCTTTAACATATTTGATGCTAGTGGCGTCTTTGGAATCAGCTGCTTCTCTCGTTTCGATATCGATGACTTCGGGTCCGATGGCGCCTTCGATGTTTCTAATTATTAAATCATATAATGCACCATCCAGGCAGAGTGATTCTACCTCTCCTGTGTAAAATAGCGTTTCAGCAAAAATATGTGCTTCCGGCACTATCCTCAAAGTACTGTCAATCAGTAACATTTTCCTGAGGTTACCTGTGAATTGTCTTTCGTCGACAAGGTTGCGTTTAACAATTACACCACTGCATCCAGTATCC
>JABUQX010014803.1:42500-62500 GCA_015478945.1 Trachelipus rathkii
GCTAATAGGTCAAAACATTCAATTCCGTACCATGAAATCACAATTAATGCATTACAATTCGCTGTCTTATGATTTTCTTCTGTGTGCAGAATGTGGACAATCACGTTGAAGAGCTCCAACAATAGTCTGCTATCATGTGTGTATCCCATCTTGGTATTTTTCTTCCATCACCTTGATATCTCGATGGAACCTCTCCCTTGTTCCTCACTTAACATCTAGATTATCCGGAAAGCGAATTAAATGACATGGTATGGGAATTGATCTTTTATGCACATTTTATGATTCAAAACTGAAAGTCTGAAAGCATTTTCTGTACGAGTTCTACATAGTTGGCAGATTTATGGTTGCCCACAAAAGTTCTGAACAACCAAGACAAAACTTTTCCAGGCAGATGCTTCAATATCAGTCATTGAATTTATGAAATTGTCATCCTTGATGATTTGGCGAATTTGAGGGCCACTAAAGATTCCAGCTTTGAGTTTCTCCATACTCAACCCTGGAAAAATCTGCTAAGATATTTGAAGACATTCACAAGCTATGATTAGGGCCTAACAAAATTGCTGTTTCATCAGTCAGTGGGACTGTAGAGTGGTGGGAAGAAATTGGCCCATGTCAACCAGTGGTTCGTTAATGATATTTGGATGCACCTATAGTCATATTTTCCCCTAGCAGCATACCAACTTTTTCCAGTGTGTCTTCTTTAGCCTGACCTATCCCACAGCATATGAAAACAGGGTTACTTAGTATTCCGCTTTTGGCTGCCTCCAAGTAAGTTTTGTTGACCATCTTCAACATCAACGCAATAGACCCTGGTGTTCATATTCTTAAGCTCTGCAATATCTTCTTATATTTTTCATATTCCTCTTTCAGTTTTGTTGAGAGACCTATTGGAATCGATGCATAACTATTGCCATTGTACAATAAAACACACTTCAAGCTTCTCGTTGAACTATCCATAAACAATCGCCAATCTTCTGGTCGGTATTTAGGTAACCCCATTTGGAGTAGGAGTCCAGGGATGTTCCTACAGTATACTAGGTCTTCTTCCTCAATGAAATATGTAAGAAGTACTACCTCTCTTGTCTCCAAAAAAGTTATTTTACATTCGACCTTGAGACAGTTCTTTTCACTTAGTCAGCTCAGAATCTTGCTTGGAGAGACTTAATTCTCGTACTATATCATTGATCTCTTCCTGGGAGAACTGTGCTGTGTAGAAGTACTTTCTTCATATTCACTACCACTATCCTGCACGTGTGCACACCAAATCTGGATATCTTCTTCATCAGACATTGCTAGTTCTGGGAGTGTAGTGAACATTGGATGGGACTCGTCGGAGTGTGGTTACAGGTTCCGGCCTTGCTGATTCCAATCCGGATTACATCAATTTACGTTTCTTTCTTGCAACGATTGATACCTTTCACATTACCCAAAC
Organism: Trachelipus rathkii; assembly: GCA_015478945.1. Classification (NCBI taxonomy): domain Eukaryota; kingdom Metazoa; phylum Arthropoda; class Malacostraca; order Isopoda; family Trachelipodidae; genus Trachelipus; species Trachelipus rathkii. The sequence continues at coordinate 43,933 of JABUQX010014803.1, forward strand.
AAATAACAGTCACCGTGGTGATTCTTTGGCTCCGCCATACCACAACCACACAAATTTTAACCTTTTCTTCGTCATTTTTTTCCACTGACGTAGATTTTCGACACAGTTTTACAAACCATATGGGGAGCCCAAGACTTATCTTGGTCTCCGAGTTTCATTCAAAGTATGCCAAATATGCTTGCTTCACAAAGTTAGTAATATTTCTTCTTTGGTTCTCCTGGCAATATTCACCACAGATGTAGGAAAACATTGAGGTTATTCAAACAGGCTCTTCGTGAAGTACTCATAGTGTTCTGAAATAGAAAAAAATAAAAGTTATATAAAGGTAAGCCCCTTAAAAAGAAATAAATGATATTGATTGTAAAATATGCATTAAAAAGATATTTGTATAAGAGTATATCTGGAACACCCTGTATCTCAAGAACTAGAGCCAATCTTTGAAAACTAATGTCATTTCTGAAATCAGCACACCCGATATACTATAAATTCGATAAAATATCCTTGGCAGCAAAAAAAAAATTATTATTATTATTATTATTATTATTATTATTATTATTATTATTATTATTATTATTATTTATTATTATTATTATTATTATTATTATTATTTATTATTAATTTTATTATTATAATTATTATTATTTATTATTATTATTATTATTAATATTATTTATATTATTGTTATCTATTTATTAAAAGTTAATAAAAAAAATATAACAGTAAGAATAATTAATATAATATAATAATAATTAATAATACTAATATAATAATAATAATAATAATCAATAATATAATTTTAATTATAAATCATGATAAGAATATAAATATAATAATAAATAATAATATATATAATAATAAATAATAATAATAATTATTAATTATATTATTATTATTATTATTATTATTATTATTATTATTATTATTATTATTATTATTATTATTATTATTATTATTATTATTATTATTATTATTATTATTATTATTTTATATTATTATAATTTATAATATAATTATTATTCATTGTTAATAATAATAATAAATAATAATAATAATAATAATAATAATTAATATAAATATATAATAATAACAATAATTAAATATAGAAATAATAATAGGAATCAGCTGTATTTGAGCAAATGAATAATATAATATATATATATATATATATATATTATATTATATTATATATATATATTATATATATATATTATATATATATATATATATCTATATATATATATTATATATATATATATATATATATATTATATAATATATATATTATATATATATATATATATATTATATATATATGTAGGGCGGTCGTTATTTGCTTCTGTTGAAAATTTTTTTCCGTTAATATTTTAAACTACCTTACAGATTGTCTCCATTTTATGAGAAAATAATTCCGTGTGTCGTTTCAGCTGATTTTGATATGGGAAAAGGGTGCTCCTGGGTCCCCGATATTTATGTACATGAGGCAAATTCGTGTAAAAAATCCCAAATTAAAATCCATCAGGTTATACCAGTTTTCTTTCATTACATGTGAGAAGAACGTGTATACTTTCTAAACACAATGTATGCTTCAAAGTTACGTGAGAAAATATATTTACTTGGTTATTGCTCGCATGATATATCCGGATGTAAATTGCCATCAAATAAACAAGTGTTACATGTGTTATTTTTCAATCTGCGCGCGGTAAAATTGAAGTTGTGTGATAGTGCAAGGCTAGCATTGCGGGAGGTTATGATATTTTGGGATAAAGCTCGAATCCCAACACAGGATATAAAAAATTGCATCAAGAAAGTGGAGGCTTTGTACAACGAATGTCGGACTCTACAAAAACACGCTACAAAAACATCAGAATCTCATAAGACAAAAGTAGCGGAATTTGTATCGAAACTCGATGATCTTTTCGACATTGCACATGCAAACACATTGCGTACGATTACCATTGAAAAGGATAAACAGTTTTTGATTAATCAGAGGAAGAAATGACGGCCAGGATTCATGTACGGGATCGATTACGAACAACATGAAAGGGAACAAAGAGCTGCGGACCAGGAAGAAAGAATTTTGAAAAGAAAAGAACGAAGCAATCGTGAAATTGAATAGCAAGGTAAGTAATATTAAATATTATATTGGTTATTGTTTTTTTTATTGTTTTAGATTTTAAACAAAATTACAATATTATTGTTCATATCCTGATCGTTTAAATTTTGTTTTAACATTTTGTATTTAAACAATGTATAATATAGTAACTTAAATGATATATTAGAAATATTAGATTTATCATAAAAGTAAAAGATATTTTAATAATTTTATAGTGCTTCTAGTGTAATAATAATATTTTATGGTTCTATTGTAAATAAGTACCATGCCAACCCTGCTTATTATACAAAAAATTGAGTATTATTCCTTGTGTTGTTAGGCCAGTAGGTTGATCGGTTAGGTTCAGGTGTCAAATTATATTGCTTTTCTTTACAGAGAGAAGTGTCGAATTGATGTCGTCGTCATCCTCTAACAGCGGTTTTGGATCTGATACCGATGTGGAACCTGTCGCTGGAACATCTACAAATATCAGTGTGACTAAACGTCCTATGTCACAAGGTTTGCCCCTCTCAGAGGAGAAGGCGGCAAAAAGGAAGAGAGGACACCATAAACTTATGACTTCTAAGCTGGCAGCAGCTTTAGATACATGTGAAATCAGTGACAGGGATACGGTTCATATTCTGATAGCTACAACTGAGGCATTGAGGGTCATACTGCTGATGCTTATGTCATTTATAGAACATGCATTCGCAATTTCAGAAAACAAATGTGGGAAGAATACGCAATGGAAATTAAGAAACATTTCAGGGATACCACGTTGCAAGCCGCCGTCTTGCTTTGGAACGGGAAATTAGTTTCATCGTTGACTGTTACAGAGACGGTCCATAGATTTCCAGTGATCCTTTCGAATGGAGAAACCGAACAACTCTTTGGCGTGCCTATCTTACAATCTGGTACGGGAAATATCAGGCATCTGCGGTATGTGAAGTGATTGCCGAATGGAGTCTCCATACGTATGTCAAAGCACGAACACTGGAGGTGTTAGAGGAGCCTGCGTTCTGATAGAACAATGTTTGGATAGAGACCTTTTGTACCTGACTTGTAGACATCATATTTATGAAATCATTCTTAGAAGTGTTTTCGAGGAAAAGATGGGTAAAACTACAGGTCCCGATGTATTACTTTTTAAAAGATTTCAAAGTGCTTGGTCTGGAATTGACGTTCATAATAACCGGTCAGGAATTGACAACGTAAAGGTAAAGAGTCACTTGAATGAAGGCGAAATATCCCGAATACTTGACTTTGTTAGAGGTACATTGAGGGAACAGCAGCCCAGGGATGATTACAGAGAATTTCTAGAACTAACGGCAAAATTCTTTGTAGGAGAAGCACCATCTCATGGGATATGCTTCCGTAAACCGGGAGCTTTCCATCATGCACGCTGGATGGCAAAGACCCTTTATTGTTTGAAAATCGTTATGTTTCGTTCTGAAATTGCATTAGCACCGAAAGAGGAAAAAGATATAAGTGATATTTGTATTTTCCTTGCTACTGTATATGTCGAAGCATGGTTCAGTGCGACATCTGCTGCAAAAAGCACCTTATATGGATTACACATGTCGTTCTAAACTCTACGACTATCAGAGGGATGAGACCCTAATATATCTTCGCGTGCTTATTAAAAAAAACAAAGCAACCATTTTATGTATCTTAAGCCTGAGGCAGTGGGCTTAGCTTTATTCGCATCACATTTGTCAATGTGTACGAAAGGAAGAATGGTCGATGCTTTGAATAACGAGATGGAATCGTCAGAGGAACATAAGAAGCGAATACACATTCCAATCAGTAACATCCCAGAAATTATTAAGAACGGCCTTGAGCAATTTGTTTCAACCAAAACTAGATTCACGTAGATTCGATGTGGATGATATTTCCTTAAGACATACTCCGAGTCGTCCTGGCATAAGAATGGAAAGATATATAGTATAATGTCTGAAGAGTTGGTGAAATAAATGTCCGTGTAAAATGACTACGGCTGAGTAGACGGAGCTTCAAAACTTATGGAAGGATGTATTAATAAAGTAACTACGACAAATGAGCAGCAGAAAACAGTATGTTGTGGATGTTTTGTACGTCAATACCGACAATAAGTTTCCAGGTTGCACGGAGAGTAGCATTATCAAAGCACGAAACCTTTTAGCGTTACGACTGCGATATTCGCATTAATTTCGGAAAATGCTAAACGTTATATGTATTTATTTCCATGTTCTTTCAGCTAAAACTTCATGCAAATTGTTATGAATAGTTATTATATACAACAATTACAACATATTATGCCATAAACAATAAAATTTTACTTTTCCATGCATGTTAATTTGTCATTTTTTTCGAGGTCCGCAGGGCACGGCTTCCCTTTTTCGATAACTGAAAATTTACACAAGGCTGATTTCTACTATCATGGAACAAACTGGGAAGTAGCGTCAGCAAAAATCTAAGCATAGAATTACGACTTATATATATATAATATATATAATATATATATATATATATATATATATATATTATGATATATATTATATAATATAATTATATATATATATATAATATATTAATATATATATATATATATAATATTAAATATATATATAATTATATTATTTATATATTATATATATATTATATTATATAATATTATATTAATTATATATATTTATATATATATTATATATAGATATATATAATTATATAATATATATTTTTATATACTATATATATATAGTGTATATATATTTTATATATATATATAATATATAATATATTAGTGAATGGGACATTCCAAATTTCCGAGCGATGCGATTCCGTTCCCAGTCTCAGTTCAAAGTGCCGATTCATTCCGAGTCCGATTCGATTCGATTCCAATTCTTATATATATTTATATATGTATAATATATTATATATATATAGTTATATATATAGCTATATTTATATTATATATATATATTATTACTATTATATATTATATATATATATTATATAATTATCTATATAATATATATATGTATATATATATACATATTATTATTATATAGATAGCTATATATATATATATTATATTATACTAGTATAGTATATATATATATATATATTATAAATAATTTATATATATATATATTATATATATATTATATATATATATAAATGATGATCTGTATATATGATATATATATATAGGTATATTTATATTATATTCTATATATATAATATAAGTATATATATATTATATTTATTATATATATAATATATTGGGGTTACATATAGTAATAATAATAGTATAATGTAATAATATATATATTATATGCTTGAGTTTTGCTAAATCAACTAATTTAGAAATTTAAAACCTTATAAATGATAATGTTTTAGTAGATTCTCTTATATTTTAGTCTTGCTAAAGAGATAATTATCTAATTACCTTTTATTTATTTAACCACTGAAAAAAATAGCAATATTTAAAAAGTGCTTACAGTAAGTGAAACAATTTTTTCTTTTTTTTGGTTTTTGTAAAAAATTTCCTTCTTTAATTTACTAAAGTAAGATCTTGAAGCAAATTATCTTTATTTATTTGTAGTTAAATCATGACTCGTAAGTTGTAGTGCAAAAAAGATTAACATTTCTCCCGTTTCTGAGTGCAGTACCAATTTTTTTGAGAATATATGTATTCTCCAATCTGAAGAGTGTGTCACTTTCCCGGAGGAAGGGGACGAGTGTGCTATATTTTCTAGCAAAGGACACTAATGCTGAAAAGGCCTTTTATTTTCGATGGACACATGTTAAAGGGATCGTTCTGATTTTAAGTAGTTGTTCAATTTTATATCTGGCTGATTTTTAATTATTATAACATCTAATTTTTTTCAATATATGTGTCTGTCTCCTTAGGAAATGAGTTTCTTTGCTGTTTTTAGTTTCTTTTTTCTTTAAATTCCGGAAAACAACTTTCAAAATTGAAGTTAAAACTATTATCATCAATATCACTTTTTATAGTCTTTTTACGACATATATCTTCGCACATCATTGCTTAAAGGAATATCTTCACTTTTTATATGTTATAAAATCATCATCAGGAATGTTAATTTTAAAGCTGCGATCAGCTAATGGTAGCAAGCATCAATTCTTACAGTAAAGTAAATGCTGAGATCTATTTATTTACTGAATTTTTCCATGTGATTACTCAAATAGTTCTTTTTTCTGACTCTTTTAAAAAAAAAGCAAAGATTTTTAATATTAGGAAGATTATTGCCGATGCCCATTGATTCTCTTGATGGCTCAATAATTTGTTAAATCTAAAAAATTTTTTAAGTTATTTTTGGTGCAATTTTCAAGAACCTTTCATTGTTCTAAGAATAAGGTTTTGAATGAGAATCACTGCAATGCATGATAATTGATAGCCGTCTTATTGTTCAAAAATTTTAAAAGGCAATATATACTGGATTTCAGACTGGTTGATGTAGTATCTCTGAATAAATACTGTTCGCGGTAAATTAAATCTAGTTGATATTCTGTCTACTTGGACATAGCTTGGCTAGCGCGTGATTTAAAATGACCTACGAAATTTGTTTGCGAATATGCGATATATTTTTTTACGTCTCTTTGTTCAAATATGGGAGCATCATTAAGAACTAGTGTCAGAGTGAAAAAGAAGGTAATTTCTGGAATGCCTGTTGCCTGTAACTCCGGGCAGCCATTATTAAGATGCGTTATCCCTTACTATATATGAACATAATTTTATTAGCGAGGAATATGTGATTAATTCTGTCCATAAACCATTTTTAGACAGAATCACTAATATATTAATTGCTGTGGTGTGAGGGAAATACATTAGAAAAAGATGAAAACTACAGGTATAGGATATAAGCGCTTGATATCAAATTAGCTCCCAGATATATTGAACAAAGAAAATGTAGAGCGGTTTTGATCTGCTCACTTACAGGTTCACAGGCATATAAATTTCAAAACATATTACAAGACATGACTAACGAAACATTGCCGGATGTCGTCCGTCTGAGTTAATACCTAACAGTGATATTCTTAGAGCTAATACGTAAAGATGGGCCGCTCAATCCAGTTGTCTTTAATTAAATAGAATTAGGAGACTGAAATTAAAAATCAAGCGCAGGACTCGAAATATAGTGTCTTTAGATCAAATAGTCATAAAAAGATCGAATTAATAAAATATTTCAGGTTTGTGTATACCAAAGAACGGTCAAAGGAATCCGGTATAAATTTTGCGATTCCGATTCCGTTACCGGATCCTGAAAAAACAGCAGGATTCTTTCGATTCCGAGTGCGATTGCCGACTTAATCGTCTCCCATCATAATATAGGTATGATATATATATATTATATATATATATATTATTATTAGTATATATATATCAATTAATATTATATATATATTATATCTATAATTATATTATATAATATATATATATATGCACAAAATTAGAAAAACCATTTTGCTTGTTTGATTTGTTGACTGAGTAACTAGGAGAAGACCATATCGCTTTTAAAAACTTTGCTCTTCTTTATACCATTAGAACTCGTTATTACAGGTAGGTAAAGTTGTGAGGAATTATTATAAGCCACTCTGCTCAGAAAAGTCATAACAGATTGTATATCAAATACTCATGATTAAAATTTTCTGCATTCAATATTGTACACATGCATACACACACCTACAAGCACACACACACACACATACAAACCTGCAGATCACATTCACACACCAAAATAATAATAGTTAATACGGTATATAATATATATTAATAATATATACTATTATATATATAATAGTATATATATATATATTGTATATACGGGAGGATATAATAGTATAGTATAATATATATTATATTATATATTCAATTATATAATGTAAAATATAATGATATATATATTAGTATAGATTTATAAATATATATATATATATTATATCATAATTGTATATTTATATAATATATATACCTAGTTTTTGTGGATCTTTAAATCCTTTTCTATTCAAAAAAAATTTTCTCAAACTCGGGGCCAGGAACCATAAGGTTATGAATACACATAAGAATACACATAAGAAATGAATACACACAATAAAAAAGTAAAATATATTGCGTAGACATAAGCATTTTGAAATTACTCATACACCTACACATTTTTCTACATCTACCATTACTTATACATAAGTAAATACGAGTATCCTCGTTAGGAATAAGAAGAAGAGAAGAGAGAGGAGAGGGACAGAGAGAGAGAAGAAGAGAGAGAGAGAGAGAGAAGGAAAAGAGAGAGAAAGAGAGAGAGAGAGAGAGAGAGAGAAGAGAGAGAGAAGAATTTTAGAAATAGTACAATGGGGAAAAAATCAAAACTAATACATACAAATAGGTACCTCCTTCTTCCCAGCCACATCTGTTTTGTGATGTGAAATCCTTGCTTTTCTATATTTTACCTCAGCATAATATAAATTCTCAAATAGTCTTCGCGGTATTATATATTTATAGTTCCTCGTACGTTACGGTGCGTACCACTGCAGGTGAGAATTGCTAGTATAGCAGGGACAGAATAATATAAAATATAATATTATATACATGTTTTTTCAATTTCTCACTTTCTCCATTTATATTTATTAATTTTTGATTTTATTATTTATTAATTTTTTATTATTATTTATTATTATTTTATTGCTCTTTTTGATGATGAAAGACTCTCATAGTGTAGATAGTTTATATAGGTTATATTAAATAGTTTAAAAAAATAAAATTAAAATATATATATATAAACAGACAAAAAAAAATGTACAGCTTGGAGTCGAAGAAAGAAGATGATTATAATAATTAATTATACTGTAAAATTAAAAGCATACCCGAGCTGGAGCCAATTGCCATATTTGATGAAATAATATCTATTAAATAAATAGTGAAGATAGTCGATGCCATATAATTCTATAATAATATGAAAAATATTAATGAAAAAAACTATAAGACAATTTTAATTATAAAAATTTAATGAATTACTCGAATATAATAAATAAATAAATAATAAATAAATATATAAAAAATAATAAATAAGATAAAAAAGCTAATTTTTTAAGAGTTAAAACACATAAGTAATATAATAATAATTTTAATAAGTAAACAAATAGATAAGTTTTTCGCTTAAATCAAATATTGAATTAATAACTATTAATTATTTTAAAGTTAAAAGTTATATGTATATGATACCTATGTTGCTCATGTTATTGCTTAATAAATTAATGTTACATATTCATAATGATTCTTACCTCGTTTAATGAAACCTAATAGTAGAGTATTATATAAGTACGTTACTAAATGTAGTTCTAGTGAGAATATGGAATATTTAGTAATATAGATCAATATAATAATAATAGACAGTCAAATAAATAAAAATAATAAATAATATAATAAAATAATAAACATTAATTATAAATATAATAATATTACCAATAGATAATTAAAATAATTGTTCATATTCATATAACTATAATAGATAATTAATATTAATAAATTAAATAATAATAATATAATACAATTATATATATAATAGATATAAATAGATATTAATATAAATATATAAAAATAATAAATACTAAATAATAATATTATTAATATAATTTATAATAATATAGATATAGAAATAATAAAATAATAATGAAACTTTAAATTAGAGATATATAAAAATATATAATAATAATCTCATAACAAAATAATAAAATGATTAATTAATAATGAATATAATAGTCAAAAAACTAAAGGTTATTCGTCCTACCAGCTACCGAGAACCCTTAATATAATATCTCAAATATGAATGTATTAAGGATATAAGTAATGTTCAAGTTTACCCATAGTGATTTAAAAAATTATTTATATAATAATCTATTATTATTCCCATATGCAAAACTCTCTCGCAAACAGACTGCTTTCAAAAATAATTAAAACGAATAAATCAGATTATATTTTGACTATAAATTTTCATTGAATGGGATATAATTTTATATTCGGCAATGTTAATTATTAGTAAGACTATTTTAGAATAATAGAGTGTTATTAAGACCTCAACTAATATGTATAGACATAATTGAAAGAGGATTTTTAAATTTATTGTGTTTTAAAACTTTCATCATAAAGTTAATAAATATAATTATAACATGATAATATATTATTATAATATTTTAATGTTAGCTCTTGTTTATCGTAAGAATCTGTAAAATGATCAATAAATCAATCGAATGAATATGGATAGTAAAATGAACATAATGGAATTAATTATAATTAGTTAATAAAATAGTAATAGTTAATTAAATAATAATAATTAATAATATATAAATATAATTTAATAATAATAATTAATTAATTTATATATATAATATTAATAATTGAATCAAACAAAATATATATTATATACAATTATCCACCACGGACATGTTAGCACCATAGTTGATTTTTCGCTTTACTCTCAAACTCGAGTAGTATAGGTCAATATAGATTATATAATATATTATTATATATATATAATAATTAGATAGATAGAATAATGTATATATAATTAATTATATAAGAATAATTATATAGTTATAATTAATATATGAGTTATTGTTAGATATATATAGTATATATTAATAATTATAATGTATAATTATGTATGAATATATATAATATATATATATATATATATATATATATATTAATTTACTTATATCTAAGGTGTAGCATTGAGCGCAAATAAAAAGCGCTAAAAAACTGCGCCAATAAATTATAGCTGGACATATTTAGTAGCTTGTTATAAGAGGTTTATAAAATATATATCACATGGGTTAGTGCAAGGTGAATAATATCAAGAGTATAATAATGTGCAATGCAATATACGATAAATATGTGGCTTTTTGCATTATGCCGTCCTACAACTTTTTAATGGAAGGCGCCAAGCCGGCTAATATATGCCGTCAATTCACTAAAAATAATATGTATTGCGGTTATTGTCCACCGTCTAATCTAAATAGAATTTTATGCCGTATATATTAGTATATATATATATATAGTAATATAAATATATATAATTATATATAATTAAATATAATATTATAAAATAGAATATAATATATATATAAATAATATAAAGAATATATCTATAAAGAATGGCGTTTCCATGATACTGACGAATATTAGGGTAGTGCTTATTTAGAAATTATTATTATAATATATATTATAATATATATATTATATTAATATTATATATTAATAATTATATATATATATATAATTATATTAATATTATTAATACTATATATATATATATATTAATATATATATATAATTTATATATATTAATATATATGATATATATATTAATCGATTATATATTATAAATAGTTAATATATATATATAATATATATTAAATTATATATATAATATATATTATAAAAATAATTAATAATAATAAAAATAAAAATTTAAGTAAATATAAGGAATTAATAATAATAAAATAATAATTATATAATATAATAATAAAATTAAAAATAAATATAAATAATTATTATTATAATAATTTAATAAATAAATAATTAAATAATATAATATAATAAATATAAATAAAACCATGTATTAATAATAAATAATTATAAAATTAAAAAATGATCTCTAAGTGGCAAAAAATCCCGGGCAAGAAAAACTTGGAGGACGCACAAAAATATATTAAAAGATATAAGTAATTGAATAAACAGAATATATAACTCGATAATTTAATATAGAGTGACAATAAGAGAGAGCGAGCGTGAAATAACAAAGAGCAAGAGTCATCAGGGAAAGTTGAGAAGCCGAGACATTTAATTTGTTTTAAATTAACTCAGTTACATGATAAAAGCTTCCTATATTTGATTACTTGAAGTATTACTCTACTTGATTATATTTAAGCGTAATTTGAGATAGTTTTAATAGAAGAATTTAATAATTTATTAATATATATTAATTGATATAATAAAATTATGTACTCAAAAACATATTTATATTAACAGAAAATTTAACCCTATATATATCTTTAATTAAATATAATAAACCCACTACCACTAATTAAGATTTTATAGACTATGTTTCTAGTATACAATGTAGGAATAATCCAATTATGGTAGGAAAATAACAGTCTAACCTGATTGTTAATTATTTTATATTACTTTATAGTTTCCCATCTTTGGTGTATCAATAAATTAATTGATTGACTGATATAAATAATTAGTTTTTATTAATATTTATATAATGTATTATATTTTTATATTATTAGTATTCTTATTTTATGATTTATACATTTTTAATTAATTTAATTATTATTCTTATTTATTAAAGGCCTTCTACAAGATAATATTTAATAATATTAATGCCAGGAATATAGGATACAAATAGTCATTTAATTTATTAAATAATCATGTTAATAAACGTATGATAAGAATTATAATAATTATATATAAATAAAATAATAAAATAATAATTAAAATATATAATTAAATATAATAATTCTATATATAATATAAAATATATAAATTATCAATATTAATAATTATATGTATTAATTATATTATTATTATTATATTTATTAAATTGAATATGATATGAAAATTGAAACTTGATATAGTATATATTATTTATAATTATTATATATTATTAATAATATTGTATATTAATTAATTTATTAATATATGTTATTAATTATAATTATTTGATTATTTATTAATTATTGATTAACTTAGTTATTTTAACAAGAATTACTCAAAAAAGGCTCAAAAGTATGTTACTATAATTAAATATTATCAAGGTTAAGTTTGTATAATGTAAACAGTCTGATTTAAGTTAGGCATTGGAGTTTATTGGGATTAAAACACATAGATGTAGTATAAAGTAATATTGAAAAGGAGATAATAAATATATATAAATAAATGAAATTAGCAGAACAAGGTTGGATATGTCATTATTCCCACGGATAAATGCCCGTTTACGTCTTCTTAATAGGTTAGAATGATATTGTCAGATGGTTGTTATTGAGGTGCTTTGTTTTGTGCCTTAACTTTTATAGATTGATCTATTCTCATTGTGAGAAAATGATTAGGTCCCAGCCCGACGGGTGGAATCTACGGGTTGTTAAATATTATGGGTCCTCCTGAAGGTTGATTCCACTAACCGTACGGTGGATTCGAGCGGCTTGCTTGTTGTCGAGGCATAGCCACCGAAGCTAAATACATATAGTGACAGCGATAATGATCGGCAGAGCATAGTGCTTTACTAAAGCGGTACGGTGATGTATTGAGGCTGTGAGACTCTAATCCCTGAAGTTAAACCAAGGTAGACTTCGACGTTTAACGACCCAAGAATAATAAGTCCTTAACTGCCGAATGTGTGATAATAATACGAACAACAGACCTCCCTTGGAGAGAGTGCCCATTATACCACTTGGAATTTCATGCAAAACAACGAGACGTGGATAAGTAAAATCATATTTGGCTGCATGACAATAAATGAGATGTTAACGTGCGATAGGTCCATTGGTTCTAGCACTGTAATAACCATGCAGGAATGTAGATTTATGCAGCTCTCTCATGTTCTTCGTTGATAACCAAATTATGCACTAGTCTCGTAAGAAAAGGCTGTCCAATGCGTTCCCTATTAAATATGTTTTCAATAATAATGCTAAATTCAATATATTATTATCCGTTATCTTGTGACTAATGATCGAATTTTTCTGCGCTATTTCTCGACTCAGGTCTACATTTCGCTCGCGTCTTTATTATGTAGATGAATACGAATATTCGGATGATCGCAACATGATGTCCTCGAGCGCCCCATGTACTAGACGCACATAGCAGGAAAGTCTGGTGTCAAGTACTCTCCAGTGAGATCGGACCCAGGCCAAAAAATTCAGCCATCTAGTTTATCGAGTCTATGGTTGCGTAAGCAATCTGTTAAAAGTCTCCAAGGATTTAGGGTCTCTTCAGTCCGAGAACAATAGCGGTCTCGTATAAGTAAGGTTTTTGGATAGTTCGTTAAACGTGATACATGTGATGCAAAAGAATTAAAATGAGTATGTGATGGTCTCGACTCCCAAAATGAAACAAAATCATCAGCAGTTTCTAGTGACTTCGTCTCAACAGTAGCTCCATTTACACGACTACAAATGTAAAAATAAATATAGGAATTACCATGCTACAGATTATTGATTAGTGAGATTTTCCTGATGTTTGCTCAAAACATATATAACATGCGCAAGGTAAGTATAACATAGGTTGTCATGTTAAAATAGTTTAGACATCATTTTATACGCCTGAGAGAAATTGTATTCTCATAATCTTAGTACAAATTCTGACCTCTACATAAGACACTGGCTTATAAACTAATACACTCAAAATGTTGAGAAGATACTGAGCATGATCTATATTGATATCTAGGTATTTATTTATCTGATTTATATACACTGATAACTTAGCTGATTATATTCTACTCACCCTATTCAGAATAGATAAAGTTTAACTCAGAGGATCTTTGATGTTCATATGCAGAATATTAGGTAGTACAGGTCTGAGGATATAGCTTAATAACATGAAAATATTATCTACTAGTTGAATATAGGTTCAATTTATGGCTTGTATAATAACACCGGCATGACTGAATAACTGATGATATGGAACAAACTAAACATGATGACGTTATTATATTAGTGAGGTAAGATATAGAATTAGTAATGCGGTAATTATTACCTGTAATATAGACTATTAAATATATTTGATGAGTGATAGATAGAGAGAGATTAGATAGATAAATAATGATAAAGAAAGATGATGGAGAGAGTAAAGTATCAGTGTACATAAAGAATGCTAAATAAGAATCTAAATAAATCTTACCTGGATCGATGAAAGTATATCTGTGTTCCTACCATACAGTATATATAACTACAGGGCTACAGTCCTTATAGCCAAGACTATATAATATAACGGATATTTACGTCTCACATAATTTATTGGACTATACATTGTAAGTACATTTAATAGAGGTTCTGCTCAAGTATTAAAATTCACTCATAATAATGATAAATAATATATAAAGGGATAATTTATAGCTGAATAAAATAAAATTATAATTAAACTCCATAAATTAATAAGGAAACAACTGATTAAAACCATCCAATATTATAAAAATATGTAAATATATTTCAATTTATTTTGTGACATGTTCGACATTATCTGCGGAAATCACTTATTCTTAAGCTCATATACATCTAAAGCTTACCTTTTCGGAAGAGTGTATAAGGGCTCTTCCTAGCCGGTCCAGCGAAGGGGGCCCAGGTTCGAGCTGGTGTTTAGGAAGCGTGAACATGCCCGAGAGTGTAGCATAATTAATCGGTGTTATCTGCTCACGAGAATTGTAGACGGAGAGAGAGACCCGGAGCGTACAACTTCATCCATGAATTTGCTCAAAGAAGATAGTAGTTGGAGCAGGGTGGTACTTGTTCAAGAAATGGCTCTCTCGAATAGAATGTTGTGTACATGGTGAGCATCTTCTTTTTAAGTCATGTAAACATAAATAGTATCACTCATACACATCTCAGTTACAAATGAATTGAGTACATGTATAAGAAAATATATATAGGCAAGGTGAACTTATTCGATTCGAATTGCATGTGAGCCTAATATAAAAGCAGATCGCGATGATATATATCTCTCAAACACACAAATCAACAAGATGAATACATTACTATTCGGTACAACTTATCTTATAAGAAATTTGGTGTGCAATATCTAGTTACAGTACTCGACATCGTATTCCCTAGTGTATAAGATGAATAACTCGATGCTTTAATAAGCGATCACGAGTGAGTACCGATGGATAGAAGTCGTAGCAAAGATCTGACACTTTTGTGCTGGGAAGCAAAAATAGCAATAGGAAACAGGTATTAACATACTGGATTGTTACTGTAGGAGATAAGAAAGAGTCCTGAATAGGGAAGCAAAGCTATTAAAAACAGCAATAGTGTAATATCTCGCTTGGATAAGACTAATAATGTCTAGATTCTAGAAAATAGATTCTGATATAAAGTAGTGAGACGCTAAATAGTAATGGATGAACTATATAATGACATTAATAACAACAACAAGATTGATTGATGTGAGCACTATAAAGCTCATTTGTGATATTTATGTAGATTTTAACCTTATAATAAGTCAAGAGCTATATCAATAATGAGCGACCTACGTACTAATAATAGTTAAATTCGACTATGATGAACATAATTCGTGAACCAATATTATAATACACTCCACACCTCACTGTAGATATATGTTGTCATGTTATAGGGTTGCGAAGTATATGTGTTTGACGAGCGAAGGAAAATGGAGAGTAATTGACGTAATAACGCTAACTAGCTATGGATACAGTTTCACATGAGAAAATGTAAGTTACTGGTAGATATTTGCTGGTAAATATATTACAAGGGTATACGGGGAATAAATATAATGCAAACGGATATAAGGTTATTTGAGTATAAAATATATAAAACGTAAATAGCTCATCATAATACGACAAATAATAATTAAGTACACTTAATTAAGTCAATAAATAGTCAATAACCGAATGACCGGTTAAAAGTAGCATAGTAAATAAAGAGGTACTTGATGAGGGAAGTATCATAAAGTGATAGTCCTAGTCGGTACTTTTATTTGATGTCATTATGGGATTTCATGTTTTTGAATGGGAATTGATGGATCGGAGGGGCACGCTGGTGGAGAAATAATATATATAACTATTTTGTTATTTAGCAAAATAAGTCCAATTTGCCAATGCATAGCTTTTTGCGACTACCGAAGAAAATGCAACTGCTTGTGGACTGACTCTATTATTATTATAAATGAGAAAGAAAAAAATAAAAAAAGAACCAAAAACGGATTGCTCTTCAGGAAGATTATATTTCGCGAGATGACATTGTTTAACAAATTCATAAGATACTTTGTATTTTTGTTGTGTTCAATATTTATAATTTGGCAGACATCAGGTACTTTACTCTATTCACATTAATTTAATATATAGTATAACTAGAATATAGGTAGTGATGGGGGATATGGAGTCTGATAAGTAAACTATTTATGGTGATACAGTTAATAATCATTCCTCAAGATTTTAAAAGTATCTGTGATGAAATGTGTTACTTTTAATTAATATATATGATATATATATTATAGATTAATATAATTATTATATTAAATATATATAAAAATATATATATTAATATATGTATATACATATATATATATATGATATATATATATTGTTTATATCATATAGTAAATACTCCCACCTAGTAATACAATTAATAATAGATATAGGCCAGGAGATTATATAATAGTATGATATAATATATTATGATAATATATAGGTAATATATAATATAGATAGGGTAGTAATTATATTGTATGAGATATATTTAATTATAGTAGTAATATATATATATTATAAGATTAGAAATAATAATATATATCATACCAGGTTTAATATAGATATATCAATAGAAGTAAGAATATATTATTATTATATATATGAATATATTTACGTATTATTATTCATATAATTAATATAAGAATATATATATATATTAAATTAATAATATAGTTATATTAATATATATAATAGATATATAATTAATATATTATTAATATAATATTTTATATATTATATATATTATTAAGTTATTATATATATATAATGATAAATATAATAATATAGATTAATATTATATAAATATATATATATATATATATATATATGAGAAGAAAAAGTGTTCTAGACTTTACCAGGAAATACATTCAAAGAATGAGCTTGGAGATTATGTCTGAGATTTAGAGAGTTTTGCAAAGAAATGGTGAAGATGTATGTAAAAGTCTGTCCTACAAACTCTTTTCAAAGGAGAGGATATGTGACAAGAAGGTTCATAAGAGCAGTTTACCTTTTAACAGTCATATCATGTCATAAGGAGATTGAATCAAAAGTACGATGGTTAGAAAGAGTTTTGAGAGGGCAAGTGAATGGTGAGAGAAGAAGAGTTGTTGAGTAAAAAAGGTCTGGATTTTACCTCTTCTAGAAGAAGTGTCTGAAAGAAATCACTTTAAGTATGAAATGCCTACTCCATACTAATTTGAACGGATGACACCGTCCCTAAACTGTACAAACAGTGATGTGTGTGTGTGTGAATGAAGTATGAAGGTACTTCAGAGTACCTAGCCTCTTTGAAGCTGGTTTAAGGACTGATCCTTGCTGGAAATATTACTGGGAAAGGAAACATCATGAGTGCTAAAGACAAACAAAATCTTGATTGCATGTTGATGAAGTTAAGTGGTTATATTTGTGCGGACGATTTTGTAGAGTATATATATATATATAGCAGCAGCAGCATATATATATATATATATGAGAGTATATATATATATATATA